>JAHWFO010006418.1:4793376-4804182 GCA_023313115.1 Rhysida immarginata | reverse complement strand
CTAAAACAATGCTGTGCACAGACCAGGGGATTAAAAGACTATGGTCGGAGTTTGAGAGACTCGTTAAACGCGAGCCAAGATAAAAGTGGAGAAGGACGTGAAGTGACATTGTTGTCGGTCTTCTGTTTTTGGTTTGGAGAAGGAGTGGACGTGATTTCGTCGAGCTTCTGGGATCTAGGAGCAAAGCTAATATTAATTGGGAAAATACCTTAAAGGATACCAAATTTTAACTGGATGGATTGTCCTGCACTCTTTTTCTTTCCGCGACGAATGTTAATGCGGTATCGTATTCTAGATTTGCCGATCTAGAATGGGAAAAGTATGGCAATATAGTGAAATAAGATGAATGGAAGGCTTGTTTAAAAAGAAAATAAAGAGAAGGAAAGGAAAAACATTGTCCCTACCTACCTTGTTGGCGAGAAAATTGACGACGTCTTGTATCCCAGTTTTGAAGTCGGATTGGACGGAATGGCGAATCGGAACAAGAATATAACTCGGGTTAAGACACTATTAAATATTGAGGTTTAAATTTTAAGCCATTTTATAAAGCGCGGAAATAAACGTCGTGGTAGCACAAAGGAAGCCGGAACTAGACTAATTTTATATCCGCCATAGAGCAGATTTTCTGACTCAACTTTGCACTGCGATTGCGTCAGCCAATGAGATCAGCACGAACATGCAATATCTAAAACATGCTTTGTTCTATACTCTATCGATTGCGATATCGATCATTCTTCTATCATTAATAGTTTTCAAGTTATTAAAGTTTTCGTGATCAACACTTTTCGTGACATTCATGATTAAAGCGTGGCATCCTAGTCTCGAAACGTAAGACGTATTCTACGTCAAAATACAACGAGAAAGAAGATTATCACATCTTCCAGTAGTCCGGGAAAAAAATGTTGCTGAAGACATCGGAAACTGACCTTGATCAGAAACTCTTTGATTGTTCGTTATGTTATAATTGTTGACATTATTACCGTTTTACTTTTTTATATTCTTTCGGAGGGTTAGAGGTGATAAGTCAACTGCGCTATTGATTCTCTTTTCGGGAGAAACGCGTTAAGAAAATTTAGAGCAAAGAATTCGAAACTGTAAACTCTAAGAAAATTGTTTTGAGTAATAAGAGTATACTGTATTAAGCAGGATATCGATTGATACATGTATTAGTGCACGGTTTAATCCTAATAAGTATAGTGAAGAAATGTATTAAAGAATGCACGATGAATGAAATAAAACCCTAATCTAATCCGACTCATGCGATTTGAGTATGCTTTATGGAATTACAGTTGCGTGGTTTCTTCATGGTATGAGCTGGAAGTCAGTGACGACTCACTTTAGGAAGGCGGACGTGCTTGTCCAAATAATTCAGATGTAACAGTATTCACATGTGAGCACGTGTTACGATGTTGACTGCGTAACTCGGAAAGTACTCGTTGAAATTTGATCAAATTTTAACGGTATGCACAGTTTTATGTACCCTATTATTCCCCCGAACTTCATTATCTTAGGTGTTATAGAACTTGAGTTATTAACTTGCTGATCTTAATGGCGGCATTTTTATTTTTATTATTGATGAAAATAGGAAAGAAAATTCCACAGACTAGGTTCGAACCAGGAACCTTCTGCTCACCGTGCAGATGCGCCAACCAATCGCGCCGCTGCGGACATGGAAGCATTAACGCTATCTACATGTCTTTAGGGCTGGTTGGAGCAGTACCCAGTTCGCAGGCTGGGACTATCTTTCCTACTGGCGTAATATGCGTTGAAGAATAATAATTGAATGATCTTAATGAGCTGCACAGTGAGCAGAAGGTTCCTGGTTCGAACCCAGGCTGTGGAATTTTTTTTCCTATTTTCATCAATAATTTAAATATTTGAGGTTTGGCGTGGAAAAAAACCCTCTTAAGATCATTCAATTATTGTTCTTCAACAAATATTACGCCAGTAGGAAAGATATAGTCCCAGCCTGCGAACTGGGTACTGCTCGAACCAGCCCCAGAGACAAATGAAAGAAATTTGTCTCTGACCAGCCCTAAAGACATGTTGATAGCGTCAATGCATCCATGTTTGCAGTGGCGCAATTGGTTGGCGCATCTGACTGGTGAGCAGAAGGTTCCTGGTTCGAACCCAGGCCGTGGAATTTTCTTTCCTATTTCCATCAATAATTTAAACATCTGAGGTTTGGTGTGGAAAAAAACCCTCTTAAGATCAATCAATTACTATTTTTATTTCTGTTCATATCTCAGTGATCGTTCAAATTCGGACCCATGTTCATATGAGCTTTTTTGCTTAGAATCATCCATACTATCTCCCCTAAAAGTTTGTAAAAGTATTTTTGAAACACCCTGTATAGTAGGCAGTACAGATAGTTTGCAGTTACAAATTCGAATCACTAGATGGCGGTAGAAGCGTTGTTTCCAGCACTTTCACGAAAGTTTCCGCTTATATCGTTCTAAGCTATTTTTCTTATAAAAAACAAACATTCGGATGTTCTCATAAGTTGTAGATGAATTCCATAAGAAAAGCTTCTATTAATCGTTCCGACGTTAATATTCTTTGCTGGCTATTTTTAATGTTAATCTATTTCAGAATAGGCCATGCAGAATGCTGTGTCTTCACGATAGGACATGGGCTGTAACAAGATGAAAGAATATTATGTTATTAATTATCAAGAAAAAAAATAAATTTATTTGTTTGAATAGAATTTGTTTATTATACTATTTCAATTGGCTGAATTTTTGGAGAATACAGCATGGAAGTAAAGTAATTTCCTTCTTATCAGGGGTTATGTGCAAAGGGATAAATAGTAAAGTATCGTCTTCTGTGTAGCAGTTGATAGGAATTTTTGGCGAATTCGGCCAACGCCTCCTAAAGATAAGGCCTGAGCCAACACTACCTAGACAGAAGGCCTGCGCACAGAAACGTCATACATTGTTACATCATCATCAAGCGGCTAAATTTAGGGCTTATTATTGGTAGAAATACGATTAACAATAGCCGCTTTAGTGTGATGCAACAATGTACGACGTTTCTGTGCGCAGGCCTTCTGTCTAGGTGGTGTTGCCCAATGACGTATATTAAAGATAGACTCCGAATCCTATTGTTGTAACTTGAAGCAAATTGGGAAGCTCCATGCCCAGAACTGTCATGGCTGAAAGTGAGTGTAGATGATACAAAACACATGGCTAAACACGAGAGTAGCTGATTAATAATTCTTTCACACGCCGATCACGGAGTGATAAGTTTATCTTTTCGTTTACTTTGTATTTGAAGTATTTTATTATATTTTATAAATAATTTTTCGATCATGGTTTCAATTTCAATTTCGTTTCGATTGTCTTTCAGTAACGTATTTTCATTTTAGTTACGTATTTTTGATTTATTTTTGTGGAAAATGATTCCTGATCCTTTTTCGTGTCTGTTTGTACAGTCGTACGCAGACCAACTTTGAATAATGGTTTTGAATTAATAATTCCTCGGGGCCCAAAATCTTCAGAAACAAAGCAGCCAGACAGCTAATTATTCCACGGCTCACTCCTGCCCAGAACTATCATGGCTCAATTTGCTTCACTTTTTGCCGCCGTTAACAATAGGATTCGGAGTCTATCTTTAATATACGTCATTGGTGTTGCCTGAGCGCGAAAACGTCATACATTGTTACATCATCATGCGAAGACATAATTTAGGGCTTATTATTGGTAGAAATGCGATTAAACATATCTTCGGATGATGATGTAACAATGTATGACGCTTTCGCGCTCAGGTCTTATCTTTAGGAGGCGTTGATTCGGCTGGCTGCTCCAAGGACTTGCACTTCAAGACAGCAGGTCTGGCATTCTTTAAAACCTGATTGAATAAATGCTCAAGTAGATGCGCGGTTAACATAGTGCATACAGCGAGGGACATATAAAGGCTAACGAGGATTGAACATCGTTGTGTGTCTTCTCCTTTTGTGCTCGAACTTAGAAACAGAGAGAGTAAAGGAAAAAAGAAAAAAAATATTGTCTCTGCTTTGAACTGAACCATGAACTCAGAAATTAGAACATTAATGCTTATATGTCATGTGTACGACAAGAATATATTTATGTTTGGCTGTTATATACTGACTGCTCAATTGAAAGTGGACACTTTCGATTTTAGGCGTATTGTCGACTATATCTAGAAAAATACTTGACGAATTACCCTGAAATTTCAGGGGTGTAATGAGCATGTTACACATCATATATTTACGCGAAAGTTTTGTCCAGAAGGTAAATAGGAAACCAGCAACAAATTGAACAAAAACAATAATGTTTGGGATCATCCTGTAACAAAATAATGCTTGAAATGGATATAGCTGTAGCGTATGCTTATGAGGCGTTCTATGTTCATTTGTATGAGAATAGCACGTATATTCATGGAGATATAAAGTTGTTTTTTTTTAAAAAATCGAAATTTTCTCGTAAGTTTTTTGTTTATAACATGCAGGGTTTTCAACCCAATGCAATACCATTTTCAAGAAACTTGACAAACTACATGAGAGACAACACCCTGCAATCAGAATATAAAAATATTAAATGTCTGATGAAATATGAGCATTTTTACTAAATAATGTTTAGCTGCGCATACGCAAGCGTTATCAAAATGTCTTTCGCATAATTTATTAGTCATATGTAGAGAGCTATTCTTAAAGAAAGCCCAAGCAAATATCGTGAAAATTTCGTCGATAGAAGGAGTTGAATTTCAGTTGTTCTCAAAAATAAACAAAACGATAAGGGGTTTTCTCCAAATTTTTATTTTTGGACTTAATTTTGGACATTATATTTTTGCCTTTACACTTATTAGTTAGTAGTTTTAAATTGCGCCATTAGATGCCCGCGCATGCGCAGTATTGGATTTTAACAATTAGTGTTTTTTTCGTTTGCTGGAAACAATGAAGGACGGATTTTTTTGAAGAATGAACTTTAAAAAAAATACAGAATTTCTAAGCATGCATTGCTTTCATGAAATCTAAGAGATGCACAAACTATCCACAATCATTGTTGGTTAATTGGTGAATATAGCTTTTTATTAGGTTGGTTAAAATTAATCGATTTATCTCTTTTTATACGCTTTTATTTAGCTTATTTTTCTGGGTGGCTGTCCGCGTCTATCTGGGTCAAATCTTGTAATCAATATTAAACCAACTTCCCGACAAGTTAGGGAGCTGAAATTTGATACACATCACAGGACCGATGAAAATGCATGTTAAAGGAAAGGCTTTTCAAATCGATTCAATGAAACGCGTTCTAGGGCACAAATTCATTTCAGTCGTCCCTTCACAAATCGGCGACTTGATTGCTGATTTGCGGAGGGGCGATTGCTATACGAATTACTTAATTGTTAGACCAAAAATTAGTTCTGCAAATTGTTGTCGCCGGCTTGAAGAGATATTATACATCTTGTAAACATTCCAATGAGGAGCTTTAGCAGTGAAGCAGAAATACACTTATACATTTATTAACAAGAAATTAACCCCCTCGAGTAGGGTAAGGCAAGTAGCAGATCCTGCGGTCATCCATTTTTTACCCCTTTATCTGCACTTTTTACCTCCCCCCAAGTTTTTAAATGAAAAAACTGATTTTCTCGAACGTAGTATGTAGAAAATATAAAAAAGCTTGTATCTTCTTTCCTTTCTCGTTATTTCCGATGGAATGACATATCACATGCAATATGTTGCCATAATTCTAAAGACCAAGTGACTGCCACCCCCGCAAGTCCGACCCCACTGGAACAATTGGGCATAAACTGCATATAATCTCACATTTTAGTAATGTAGATATTGCCTAGAGGTATCTGGATACTGAATTTCACTCCTTTATCTACCTAAATAGCACATAAATCTTTTGTCCCACCCCCGTAATTCCGACCCGGTACACCAATCAAAAGTGAAGTGAAGATGGACATGCCCTTAGTAAGCTACATTCCGAATTTCAACCTCCTACCTCAAAAATATAGAATTATGAAGGGGACGGACGGACATTGTAAAACCAATAAGTAGCTCTATTCTCCCTCACTTAATACTATAGATTATGAGTACTTGACCAATCGTGTGTCGACAAAGCGATCGTCGCGTGCGCGAGCTCACGTCAACAATTCTTAAAAGATAAACAGAAAGAAACAGCGTATAGATTCTTGACGAATCGATTGTTATACGACATTTCATTATCTTGGTATTCTTTACAGTCACTGGTTTAGCACGTGAATTCGACATGAAGGGTTCCACGAAAAATTTTGGAAAGTTGATACGGCCGAGCTAAGACCTTAATGGTCATATTTGAAAACAGAGTTTGAAAAAGTTAATCCGTTTTCAATTTATAGGACGGCCGGATAAAGGTACAGACCAAGCGTGCATTCTTATACCGTGTGTTTCAAAAGTTCCCGAACGTAGAAGATGACTTTCCCCTGCATAACGTACTGTTGTGCAGGTATGCTGAAGGGCTAGTAGACAGGAGCCACTGTCTCTCAACCTCTTTTTTTTTTTCAATTAATGGATGCTCCCAGTCGTTACGAATCTCGCTATTTATTTCACATAAATGCAAATACGCGAATATGAGAGTGAAATAAAAGATTAAAGTAAAAAATACTAGAAGTTTTATTTATAAAACCTACGGTACTCAATACCAGTACAGTAAAAGTTTAAAAATATTCCTCATGCAATCCTAATCAATGCCTGAGCACCGACTAGCGTATTGCCAAGAGGAGAACGGTGAACACTTTGAGCAAATGGTGTAACCTAGATGTACCGTTCCTTTGGGAATGTAAAAATAAAATAAACACATTTGAGAAACTTTGCCATTATGTAAAACTGATTTTATGTAATTTATTTCAGCACATGGTTTATTTTAGCGTTGGCCGAACATTACTCCTGCTATCATAGGTTAGGCTTTCCCTACATACAGAAGGGGCAGTTCGGGAACTTTTGAAACACACGGTATGTAGCTTTTTGCTAAAGCTCCTAATAAAACATAATGAAAATGTGATTTGAAAAAATTCCATACTTTCCTCTTAATTCTTGTTTGGCTTAATAGGGTATCTTACGAAATTTTACTTTTCAAAAGATTAAGTAATTTATTTAGCCAACAAATCTAGAATGACATCTTAAAAAAATTTATTTAATGGTTCTATCTCACCTTCTCATCTATTTTCGTATTGGACTGTGTTGTTCCAGGTCCGGCCTATCCCTTGTTACGCATTTTTATAGAACTGAAATTGATCTAAATTTATTACTCTTTTTAATAACGGGTATAATTTTATTAAGGATATTTTTTTAGCTGTATTTATTAACCCCGTGTTTTGGGCTTGCACTTGTTGAGGGATATTTTGGGTTTTTTGTCTTTTTTATGAATTAGATATTTTCTCGAGATCTTACAATAACAAAGACAAGCAATAAAAAAATATAAGACATACGCTTCTTAATATAGTTATTTAATGATTTTAATAAAAAAAAAAGATAGGCGAATAATATTATTAGTATTTCTATATTAAAGATCAAAGTATTATAATAGAGTATCTTTACCAGCCGGATGATGAACTTTTGCAATTACAGTTATTCAATTTTGTAATTTTGGATAACAGCCTATACGTTTGCATTTATATTAAAGTAAACGGAATAAAGGTTGGTTTACTATTTATTCTCTATAATGTATCCGGTTAGGCTATCATATAAGGGTTGTACAAATGAAAACGAAGATTTGTGTGGGGGGGAAAAAAGACGACGTGTAGGACCGTAAGTTTTTGTTTTCAACAATTGCGAAACCCCACGTGCAAATTGAACAATAGGTTGCAAGTGCTGCATCACGTGAGAAAGAACGATAGCTCGCGCTTCGACGCTCTGCGCGTGATCGCTTCGTCCAGCCCAAAAGCAAACGTCAAAGTCGTCAATGGAAGCATTATGGGTCACCACTCCCGAAAAAATCAAAAGCAATCGCAAGCAGCACGGGGAAGGTGATGTTGACCGTGTTTTTTGATCGCAAAGGCCCGATTTTACTGGACTTTCTTGAAAAAGGCACCACAGTTAACGCAGCACGATATGGATAAACATTGAAGGCACTGCGCGCGACCATCGAATGCAAGCGTCCTGGACTTCTTGCAGAAGGAGTGCTTCTTCTCCACAACAATGAGCGTCCTCACATCTCGAAAGCAACGGAAGACCTCATCAAAAAGTTCTACTGGGAAGCAATGCAGCATCCACCTTACAGCCCTAACTTATCCCCATGTGGCTTTCACGCGTTTGGGGATCTCATGAAACATATGAAAGGCCGCAGGTTTCAGTCGGACGATGAAGTGAAGGAAGAGGTTTTGGAATGGTTCTACACGCAACCGAAAGACTTCTTCCATAAAGGAATTACACGCCTTATTACACAGTGGAATAAATGCCTTAATGCATTTGGAGAGGATTTTTAAATTCTTTGTATACTCTTTGGATAAAATAAATAATTTTCGTTTTTATTTGTACGACCCTTATAGATATTGTTCATGACGGAGAAGCATGCGAGTAATATATTTTTGAGAAAAGTTAAATCTTTGTGAGTGTCTTGTTCGTCTTATCCCTTTAGAGGAAAAAAAAAAGAGAAAAGAAAGTATAACCATATAAGTAGTCACAGGGTCTTATATACTGTATACGAGGTGCAAGTGATCGTGGTTGAAAAGGTTCATACGTGTAATTACGATTATTATAAGGAAGACTGGACCGATCTGCAATAATACAGTAGATGATCGTGAGCGCTGTTCTACCAGAATGCATGGGTTGCACTGTTGTCTACTATACCACAGTTCTCATAGTCACACTTTATACAATTTATGGTATATTCAAACTTGTATCTCATTTGCATTTAAAACATAAACTGTTTTATTTTAATGAATTTCCTATTATTTTATCATAAGCAATTTTTGATGCCTTTATAAGGCTCCTCAAGAAGGAGCTCAATTATTACCTCTAGAACTAATTAGAAACAGGAAAGGTCATAAAATGATGCGATGACAGTTGTTATGTCCCAATCCGTTACTTTAGTGTCAGTGATAATCAGAGAAGTCGACAGTGTCTAATCTATTTTTTAAAGAGGTTAGTGGATAAATGAGTATCATTCAAAATTCTTAATAGTCTGTTTTTATTATTATTTTTTTTAATGTGGATTTTTAATGATAAGAAAAAATTTTACGCGTTATCCGTTAGTTGCTCTTTCAAACGGGAGTTTAAATTTTTTGTAATTTCAAATTATCTCTAAGCTTGTATTTCTTCTGAAAACTTCTCTGAACATCTATTAATGACGATGTGTTTAATTTAAAATACAAGATTTAGGCCAATATATCTTGCTATGCTGAACAATTACTGAAACCGTTAAAGCTCGTAAGAAATACTTAAGTGCATATGAAGTATACTGGCTTTCGAAGATTTATGCCATTATAATTAAATTATAATTTGTATATAAATCATGAAAACTGCGCTCAGTTATATTTCTACTTTTCAGTACAATGTTGTCGGCTCATCATTACGGCTACTAGAAAGAACTTCAAAAATGCCGATTCCAAGACGTGTCGGGCGTAATTTCTAAGGTATATTTTATACAAGTTTTGTAATCCTTTAAAAATTATATTCCAATAAACTACATCCCGCTGCAGCCTCATTTTTTTTTGTATCTCACTCCCCTAGCTTATAGAGTATGGGGGTAGGGGATGGGGTTTTGTATGTGTGTGCAGAAGATGCATTTCCTTCTTTTTCAGTAAAAGCGACGACGGTGTCTTCTTTATCCACCCGTGGAATGACGGCTCCCTGTTCCCATTCCTTGTCTCTCATTCACTTTCTTTGAATGGAGACGTCCAACTCCATTGTTAGCTCATTAATTGCTCGGCACTGAGTGCTCGTAAAACGTGGCACTGGTGCTGCTCGTTGATTGGCTTGCGACATCTTTATGATGGGGGAAGGACAAGGGGGTGGCTGGCAAAGATGCCTCCGCTCGATAGCCAAATAGGGCGCTCGCTACACAAGGGGGATGAAAAACGTTTTCCCCCCTCCCCACGTCCTAAACACACAACTTAATCCCTCTTCAAATGAGAAATTCTCTTATTTATTATTGTTACTACCTCTTCCATTATCATTGTCGTCATCTTTATCCCTCTAGAATATTCAACGACTTCAAGCGAGAAAAGTTATTTTCCTAAAAATTAAATTAAAATATAAGCAATGAGTATTCACGGAGAGCAAATAATATTTGGGGTAGGCAATGGGTTAAGATGAATTAAAAAAATAAAAATATACTCTTCGGTTTAAACCGAGAATCGTATAATCTCCGATGTTGTATGTAGTATTGAATAATTCACTTAATAAACTTACATTGTAATACTGAGGAGCTAATCTGTAATACTTACGTAATAAATCTTAGTATTCATTATGTTTACATTCAGTTGAGTTCTTTATACTCTATAAGCTTTAATACGGTGAGTAAACAGAAAGCGAAAAAATAAATATTGAAACTGCAAACGTTTACAGCTTGTGAAAATCCAAAACCTATCTACATGTAATTGTGTCAGTCATCCCCTGTCTTATCAGCCTTGTATAATTCTCAGAAAATCCAAAATATTAATAAAATTCAGTACATTTCTGACGTTGAGTGAACAGATAGGAAGCTCTAGTGTACACAGTTTATGATCATATGGATTGGATTATCATAATCAAACACTGGATTGTATTCCCGTATTTATTTCTACAGAGTGTAAATGGACGACGTTTCACAAATTTAAGATATGTAGAGGTTGGTGTGGTGAACATTTTTTATTAATAAACCC
>JAHWFO010006418.1:4595356-4793276 GCA_023313115.1 Rhysida immarginata | reverse complement strand
TGGTGTGGTGAACATTTTTTATTAATAAACCCATAGTCCCAAACGAAAAGCGACGGAGCCACAGCATGTTTGATGCTCTGTTTTGCGTCAAGCCGTGGAATGGCTGTCTGAATTACTGTGTTGTCACTGCATTGGAATTTCGAGCGTGAAAGTTCTCGCTGTTTCCTGCCTCACAGTAAAGTCTATTCCTGAACTCATACAGCAAAAACGTAGAGCGCAAAAAACCTTCACCCTTACGGAATGTTCCAAACTAACAACGGGAATTTCGTACCAACCTGATATGCAAGATTATGTGATTGGAGAATGTGCTGTGCATCCGGACGGTACCATTTGAAAATAGCCTGCGAGCTGACAGTCTTTATAAGGCCTACAAGATGCAATGACAGGGGATATCGTAGTAAACGTGCCTAGTTCAATGTTTGACAAACCAGGACATCAAACAAGCTATGGCTCCGTCGCTTTTCGTTTGGAACTATGGGTTTATTAATAAAAAATGTTCACCACATCATCCTCTACATATCCTTAAATTTGTGAAACGTCGTTCATTTACACCCTGTATAAGTTACCACGTTCATTAAGAAAGGAAATTTATAATTATGGATTCGCAATCTTCCTTTCTATTAATGAAACGAATACTTCCTCAAACTTTTTAATATAAAATTATATGAAACTCGACGTTCTCATTCAATTCGTATTTCGTTGCTTTCTGTTACTTTCTAAAACTGTGCAATTTTTTTTAACATTGGAACCAGAATTTAATAATTTATCTTATCATCAATGAAGCACATGCCCTGATCTGTACTATATAATGGGTAGGATGCCTACAGATTCTTTTTGCCGAATGGTCCGAAAGTTAAGGTTACAATGTTTATTATTTGTCGTGCATAATAACAACGTCTACTTGGAAAATGAAGCAAGGACATAGGAGAAAACGCGCGCTAAATGACTTTGAACGTGGTGAAGTGATTGGATGTTACTGTTGTGGAAAATCTATTCGTGAAATTCTGCGGTATAGGATAAACTGACGTTATTATGAAGTAGATTTGGTTTGGTTTCTTTGGTATTAACGTCCTTTTCAACTGCTATGTTCATTTCAGGACGGCGTTATAGGGGCCGCAAATTTTGCCTCGCAAGGGTTCTTTAATATTATGAAGTAGGAACTTGTAGATGCTAAGACTGTGCAATCACAACCTGGTGACCATGCCGATTCACAGAAAGGAACCTCAGAGACAGGTGATAAAGAATCGCTTAAAATAGACAGAAACCATCTGTAACGAATTCTAATTAGCCTCCGGATGCAACGTCAGCACCATTAGACAATTCTTCGAGAGTTCTGAATTTTTTGGTATTTTGGCCGAGCAGCTGCATTTAAATTGAACACAGTTTAACTCATTCAAGGTCAAACATCATTACAAAGGTTTAAAGATCGACAAATATGGTCCCTTGAGAAATAGCGACGTATCTTAAGGAGCGACGAATCACGCTGGCTTGTGTGCGTGTGAATATTGTCAAGTGAGCAGTAAAACCTAACTCTGCATTTGGTGGTGGGGGCATAATAGTTACGGGGTGTTTCTCATTCATCCAAAAAAGCAGTGGCAAGTTCTGTAATCAAAATGGGGCTGTTTCTGGCTGGACCGCCTAGGTCCCTTGAATGAAATTATGAACACGGAATCTTATTTCCATTGTATAGGCAATTCCTTTTTGCCCACATTTTGGTAACAATTTAGTAAGCGTCCGTTCTTATTTCAACACCATTGTGCGGATATCCATAAAGTTAATTATGTACAAAGCTGCTTTGCTGGCATAAATGTTGAGAAATTGGACTGACTGCTCAGAATAGGGACCTCAATCCCACGGAACGCTTGTGAAATGAATTAGAACGTCGGCTGACGCCGCCCCACATCGATGACCGAACTAATCACTACTCTTTTTTTGGAAGGTTGGTGTACATTTCCAATAATAAATAACATTTCAGAAATTGATGGATAGTCTTTCTGGCAATAATAGCAACTGCTTTCAGCAAATAGATGAACCACTCTATATTAATTTCTTACTAAGTTTAAAGTTGTTCGGATATTTTTAATCATATAATTTATGTTTACTAAGTTTTAGTCAAGAATTTATTAACATTTTAGAGATCCAGCAATAATAAATTCTTTAAAACATTTCTGCTATCAAAACCCGTAAGTGAATAAGTCAAGTTTTTCAAAAAATCGTTTTATTGTATTTTTCTTATACAAGATAATGCTATCTATCAATTGATATAACTGAATAAGTCATATCCATTATGCTTAATGTGGTTTCAGTTATTTATTACTGTATATGTCTGGAAAAAATATTTTTCTTCATTTCTGTAAACATTGCTATTCTTGATTTATTCACTTATGGGCCTGACAGCAGATTTCATTCATTTATTACAGTAGGTTGTAATTACATTTTAATTGAATTATATTAATAAATCCTCTGAAGCGTCTTCACTTCTTGGTTCCTCGATAATAAAGGTGATAAAATATTTTATTAAAAAAATAGTAATGGCATATATAAAAAATCAGTTATTTTAGTTTGACACGCCAATATTATACTATCTACATTATTTATTACAAACAATCATATGAAATAATATGATTCTGCTTGAATATTAGTGCAATATTTTTTAATATATTTTCATCTGTGTGTGTGTATTCGAGGACCAAACTTGTCGGTCTATGACCATACAGGCCCCGTTTACGCACTGTTTTTATCTATCTAGTAATTAAATAAATAAATAAATCTCAAGAGTACTCATCTCAGCCAAATAGGCTTTCTAACGTGAAATAAGAGAAGCCTTCGTTTCGCATATTAAAAATGCGTCTCACTTCAGTGAATAGGAAAATTCTTTGACTAACAAGTTTCTTAATAATGTATGGTTTAAAAGTCAGGATATGCAAAGAAATACGATCATATATATTTTGTACAGCACAATTATAAAAAAAAAATAAATGGATATTATGCAAAATAACGAACTGGGAAAGACGTGACGCAACTTTACACAAATTAGCTATGAACCTACCAGGTAACCACAAAAGTTCTTGGCGTTTTTATGTTGCCATAAAAAGAAGTGATACAAGATATGCAAATGAGTGTACAGTGTGGTCCAAAATCTGTCGGGGGGGGGGAGCAGGAAGGTTAGCCTGTATAAATACAGGACTGTTGGGCATTCACATCAATCACATCTCGTGCAGAAGTGAAGACAAATGGAGGTATCGAAAGAGATGGTTAGGTGTTGTTGGCTTCATGGCTTCAAAGTTGGCTTATCAGCAGCAGCATTAAGTCGCCGAATGTGTCTTGTGTTTGGGGATGATGCTGTGAATGCAAGGCATTGGTTCCAGAAATTCAGGTCGGGAGAATTTGCCATTTCTAATGAACCCCGCAGTGGCCGACCACAAGCCTTAGATGACCAGGCGCTGAAAACGGCCATAGAGGAGGACAGCAGTTTAATATGTGGTGAACTTGCCAGACGGTATCAGGTTTCTGATGAAACAGCTAGACATCACCTGCACAGCCTAGGAAAGACATACAAGTTGAGCAAATGGGTACCCCACACATTGTCGATTGCCTGCTTGTCGTTGCTTTCTCGACATCGTAACGCACCCATATTTAATCGAATACTTACCAGTGACGAAGAGTGGATCCTGTATGACACTCCTAAGCGTTCCAAACATTGGTTGTCACCCCGGTATACCGTGCCTCACACCTGAAAGCCACCCCTACACCCATGCATGATCATGCTTTGTGTCTGGTGGACTAGACGCCAAATGGTTCACTACGAGCTGCTATCAACTGGCCAAACCATCACTGGCGACCTGTACTCACAACAGTTGGTACGCGTGCAACAGGCATTGTAGCAGAAGGAGCCAGCATTGGTGAATCGCAAAGGGGTACTCTTCCATCATGACAATGCTTGGCTACATGTAGCGCGGGTGGCCGGAAACCATAGAGCGGCTTGGATGGGAAACTTTGTGTCATCCACCTTACTCACCAGATCTTGCTCCAACGGATTATCACCTTTTCCATTCTCTGGACAACCATCTACGTGAAAAATCCTATACCAATGATAAGGCACTCACGGACTTCGTTGAGTCCAAGACTGGCAAGTTTTACAGCCAGGTGATTGATAAACTGGAGACACCTTGGCAAAAGGTGCTAGATGCCAATGGGGATTACTTTGGGGAGTAGCAATACGCTACTTTTTGTGTACATCATTTTGTTTTCCGGAATTAAAAACGGTAAGAACTTTTGTGATTACCTGGTAAAAGGGGAGTGCTTTCGACGGTCGAGGCAAATATTTAGATGAATCTGTGTGCATTTATGGATTTTTTTCCCCTAAGAACATTCTAGAAAAAAATAACAATAATATTTCGTCAAAGAATGACATCATATTTCCTTATTAAGGACATTCTTTGTTACAATATTTTTTTCAATAAAATTTAGACCATACTGACCAGCGCATTTACTTTTTATTATTTCATTTCAGCGATCTATACCGCCTTTCACATTCAACTTCAATGTGAAGTATGCAAAATTTCATATTCCAGTTTATCCATATCCTTATTTTTGGACCATACTGTATAAAGGGGGTGGGGGAAGTAATTTTTATGTTCATCCTTTTTCGCTTTTATAAATCGACATATAGATTTTCCGGAAGATTCGCGAGGAACTTAATAAAACAAGTTTCGTAATTGTTAATAATTGCTGAAAGATACATTTTTAATTTCTTGTATTAAAAAGATTATTTGCTCTAATACTATCTGTAAATTTTTATTATTTTCCACTTTTTGCTGCTGTTGTAACCATTATTTAGTTTTTAGTTTTAATGAGTTGAGGAATTGTATGTAAGTTTTGTATTGATTATTGTATTTTAAAATGAATAGAATGAGTTGTATACGAATTCGTGAATGTACTTCCATTTTCCAAAAATAAGTTCTGCCAGTTTCCAAAGAAAACATTTTTGGAACTATTTAGGATATAGATGAAATGTAGCTATTTATATCATAAAATGCCAAACTTTCTGTCTGTTTGTCTACTTGACTCAACATTTCGTGTGGGGTTCGTGAGAATCCGCCATTGTAACCGGAAGTGACCATATCAAATGGCCATAGTCAACGGATAGATTATTCGAAAGGTCTTCGAAAACTTGGTTCAACTATAGAAATAAGCATTATTTTTGAGTAAACTTAATATTCTTACAGTGATCAAGAAGTCGACATTAGAGGCGAAAAACACAATTAGAAAATAAAGAAGAAGAAGAAGAAGAAGAATCTAGGAAAATGAAAATGACTGAAATATTTAAACTATTTTTGTGCCTTTTTCTTTATCCAATATTGGTCCCGGTGATAGTTTCGGAATTTTAAAAAATGTTATTACAGGTTGAAAGGCCAAAGTCAAAATCAATTAGACTGAGCTGAATGTTATGATCAAGCATTGAGCAATTTGTGACGATATTGTTTGAGGCTAATTATTACGATTGGGAAACAAACTTGAAATGTTTGCTAACAAGTCTTTCAGTCTTCCAACCGCACAGTTTTATGTATTTTTTCGTTGTATTATGACTAAATAATTAGTCACAAATCTTTATTTTCCCATTTTTAAATGATCAGCTGAAGTAGTTGCACGAGACTAACTTGGTAATGTTCAAATGTATATTATACAGGGTGTCTCAAAATTCCTGGTACAAATTTTGCGAGGTGATAGAGGGTGCAACCATAAGCGTCTTTTCTCTATAGTGTTTTTAGGGAAACTCAACTCCTGCAAAGATATGAAGGGCTAAAAGTAGGATGCGCCGCCTGCAATGTGGCTGACCTGCGTACAGAACAGCTCTAAACATCCAATGACGGTAATTTGAACTCCTTAAACTTTGTCACCCCATTATCCCATTAACGAAATGGTACTGAACCACAATTACTGACACTGATAAATAAGGTTCGAATTGTTTTGCATTATGATGAACTCTCCCAAAACATAGGTGTGATCTGTTGCTAATTGATTGTCGTCAATGAAGTGTCACTTGATAAAACATAATTAAATTCATCAACAACCCCTATTGCAAAGACAAGTTCACAATACGTAAATGCATGCAAATTCGAAGCCTACCGATCAAATGTTGCTATTACAAACAAGCCTGTCCATTATGATGTGAAATCAGTTATGTCATGCAGCGATTCACAAATGCTGAGCTTGCCGACATGCATTACATTTTCGGTGTAGCAAATAGAAACAGCAGGAACGCTGCACGAATTTATCGTCACCAGTTTCCACGTCGAGTACATCCTGACAGCCGGCTGTCTACCAGAATTCACATTCGACTCCGCGAAAACGGAACGTTTCATGTTCAGCGACCCGATGCTGGACGTCCACGAGTTGCTCGGCAGGAGATTGAAGTACTTGAATATTTTGAAGGACACCCATTCAGTGGCACCCGCATGGCAGCGCAGAATCTGGGTATTTCACGTGGTACGGTTTGGCGTGTGCTTCGTGAGAACGACATGTATCCATTTCACTATCAACGAGTGCAGCCGTTGCTTCCCCAAGATTATCCGGCTCGAATGCAGTTTGCACAATGGTTACTACAAGAATCGGAAAGAGATCAGCTGTTCCCATCATATGTTCTCTTCACCGATGAAGCCTTCCTTAACCGTGATAGAATTATCAACTATCGAAACAACCACACATGGGCAATGGCCAATCCACATGCGATATTTCGCCATGGACATCAACAACAATTTGGGGTCAATGTGTGGTGTGGCGTACTTGACAATACGCTGATCGGGCCTTACCTACTACTTCCTCGCCTCAACGGACACATTTATCAAGTGTTTCTGGAGGAAGTATTGCCAGATTTGTTGGAGGATGTTCCATTAGCTTGTCGACGATTGATGTGGTTTCAGCATGATGGAGCGTCAGCTCATTTCGCTGGTAATGTACGCAATGTGCTTGACAACTTGTTTGATGGTCGGTGGATTGGTCGGGGAGGCCCGGTACGGTGGCCACCACGATCGCCCGACCTGTCTCCTCTCGATTTCTGGTTGTGAGGCCACTTGAAAACATTGGTGTATGCAACAGAAGTTCAAGACATTGATGTCCTTACTGCGCGCATTGCTGTTTCAGCTGGTGAAATCCAAGCCCATACACAAATTTTTCAACACATACGCCAATCATTAGTACGCAGATGTCAACTGTGTGTGTGTACAGGTTGGTGGCGGAAATTTTGAGCATTTGCTTTGAATAAAATACGTACTTCTAATCAAACACTGTACTGTCAATGTTCGTATTTCGTTTTTTGTGTCACATCCAATTACAGTCATTGGATGTTTAGAGCTGTTCTGTACGCAGGTCAGCCATATTGCAGGCGGTGCATCCTACTTTTAGCCCCTCATATCTTTGCAGGGGTCGAGTTTCCCTAAAACACTATAGAGAAAAGATGCTTATGGTTGCACCCTCTATCACCTCGTAAAGTTTGTACCAGGAATTTTGAGACACTCTGTATACATAGTAGAATGCTAAAACTTATTTCTTTTTAATCTTAATTTTTTTTTCTTCATTGAGTTAAATGGACAAATTATTAACGTGGTAAAAATTATTTTAAACACATTACACTTTTTGTTAACAAAAAATATGTAAATGTCTTTAATAATAATAAAAGTAAGGTGATAATACAGAGCCTTTATCCGAAAGAGCCTTTATAATGAAATTTTTTGTTAATGTCCTCTGTGTTATGCTTAACGCAATTCACAGAAGGTGTGCAACAACGTCCCCCTTTTCTTCCTTGCGCTGCTGAATTCTTTCTCTCTCTGTTCGGGTAAAAGTAAACATTGCAATATTATACATTACTTACTCCATAATCAAATTCTATTATTTTTAGATGACTGCCTCATATTACACATATCGAAACTTTATTATTAATAACACTGGAGTCTGTTCTAAGATTTTTTGCGGAAACAGAAGTAGAGATAGTTCATACAGAATCCGAATTAAGATACATTGTTTGATGGGCAAAGATGAAACTACGAGTATTTTTAAAAATAACGATGAATACAATTTAAAAATTATGTGGTTTTTATTACGATTTCATCTCGGTCTATTTATTACTGTAAGTCGATTTGGTAGAAACTAGCTACTGAATCTAGACAAGGCAGATCTAAATCTTCTTCGAACACGTGTTATATTATTCGATTCAGAACATAAACCAAGCTCTAAACAGGAGCAAACCCTTATAAGTATAATTGAATTTTAAAATAAGATATTTTTATAAATATAGTTCATAAAAATCCAAATTATAAATCTTTTGAGTTGCAAGAAATCTTAAGACATATCCGTATACCTCTTATGGGGAGTGGGAAAACGAAGTTGAAACAACGCTGAAGAGAAAAATAAGTAGAATATTATTTTCAAACTGTCCGTGACGGATAAGTTTGAATAAAGAGTATTTTAGAAGTGTAAATATATATCTCATTTTTAGAGACATATACTTAAAAATATCTTAGTATTCATAATGTTGGCAAATTAATTTTTTTTTGCCTACAGCATCTGTGCATTAAAAAAACATTTGACAAGAGACAACCGTAAATCATCTAAATTACTGAACCATAAATTGCTCTGTATCTGTGAAGGAGCTTGTTTGCAGACACATGCTAAGTCAAAGACTTTTTTTAATGTATTTGAGTGAAAAGCCGTACATCCTTAACGTAGCCTTTTTAAAAGTGATGTGCCACAGAAAAGAAACGAAGAGAATAAGAAATTTTAATATGAAATTTCGGTGATATACTCATATATTGTTTTTGAAGGGGCGGTGACTATACATTTAGAAGGGATCTGTTACTTATCTTGAATCTTTCTAGAATAGTTCTATCTCACTTCGACTTTAACGAAAGGAAATTATGACTTCTCCCTTTTTATTTTTTGTGAGCACCTCGCTCTTCTTTCCTCCTCCCTCCCTCCACCCAGACTGTCACCTTAGCGGGTGCTTACTGTCCTCCACCTGGAGGAGAGACTTTTTTCCCGTTATTATTGTTGATCCCCCTTTTTTTCTTTTCGGAACATGCTGGGTGGGTGGAGGGCACGCGGTTCGTGGGAAACCATTGTTGAAGTCGCCCCGAGAAGCACTCGTCCACTCACACACACTATGGGGAAATCGTCACGTCTACGTCTAATTGAGTTTCGCTGTCGTTGAGCAACTGACCAAAAAATGCGCCCATAATTAGTGACGCCACCGAGGGAATGAGCTACAGCCCTTGGGCCCCCTCATGGCCCACGCAGTGCGCATGCTCAAACACTCTTCCATCGCCACCAGCAGCCACCGACTTCGCTCTACGTTTTCCATTCATTCTCCTGTTCTTCTTTTTCCTCTTCTCACCTGACCTTCGGTTCATTCTACATGAAAAGAGAGAGAGAGAGAGAGAGAGAGAGAGGTTAAGAGCGGGGAGGGGGTTAAAGTTTTCAACCCCCAGCCTTTTTTCATTTAATTTTTTCTGTCTTAATAAGAGAAGAAGGAGAAGAGAAGAGGAGCACATATATATAAAAAAGAAAGGCATTAGATAGAGATTTTTATTATTTTTTCCTTCGTTTCATTTTTTAATTGGGAGTCTTGTCCAGGTGCAGCCGTGCCTGGGAAGGACGAAAGTAAAAAGGACGAGCTACAAAACATCAAACATTAAGGAATTTTTCAAATGAAATAAACAAACTCCTAGAAGGCATTTTAATGGTGGAGGGGAAATCATAAGATTGGTAGATTGGGCGAAGAATACAAAGATAGCCATAAGTCGAGTGGGGAAAAAACGTCGTCGCCGCAACGATTTGCTTCAGTGATTTCCTCGTGATCGACTCGCGATATTATTATAAATCCCAGTAATCGATTGCGAGTGGGGGCCAATGAAAAAGATCGAGGCAAACGTGAGCGATTCTGGCGACTCCACCCTCGCATCCGAAACGCCCGAGGCTGTTCGCGGCTACCGAGGTGCAAAAGCAATAGACAACCACCGAGCGATAACGAGTAGAAAGAACGAACGGTTGAGGGACGAGAGAGAGAGAGAGATGCGTTCCACGGAGATTATCGGATTACCCCGTAATCGTCATTCGTTATCGCAGATGGCGTGGGAGGGAGGGGAGGAGACGATACTCGTTTCGCCCTCGGAATACCTGTCAGGAACCCATTTACCTCTGAGGATTAACTCATCAATCTGTCACAGCGAACGGTAAACCTCATAATAAAATTAGTTTTGTTAGCCAAAGTCGCACTTGTTCTTTTTTGCCCTTTTCTTATTAATTATTTAGCATTTCATGTTCCACCCTTTAGCCTTCAAATTTCATCAAAAGTTGAGCAATAAAAATTCTTAATTTATTCTCAGATGATGATCTCATCGTGCTTTGGTGAAATTCTGAGCATGTGTCCACTCTAAGAATTCTTGAACGTAACTTAATATCGAACACCGAAGCTTACTTCATAGCAGGAATGCACTAACACTTGATTTATCAAAAGATGTTTATGACCTTGTGGAATTGCTCCGCCTATTCCGTGGTTTGTGAATATTGCGCCTATTGCTTCCTCACTATCATCCATAAGGCTATAGCATGCTCTATCAGGAATGAGCAATGCACACAACACAAGCATGCATTGCTCAAAATGTGAATGAATGAAAGAATGAATGAATGAACAGGAAAGAGAAAAAATTTTGTTCTATTTATTGAAATCTCTTTATACATCCTCTCTTTAAAAACAAACAAAAGTAAAAGCAATTGCCTTCTTTATCATGTTATGAAGAAGGAGGAGGAGGGAGAACATGAGAAGGAAGAAGGTGAAGAGGAAAGGAAGGCCTCCCTGAATGCTAATGGTCAATAGACGATGATAGGAGAAGAGCTGTGCCTTATAGTTCGAGGGCTCGGTCCGTCCGTTGATCGGTTGCTTGCTTGCTGGCAGCGGTGTCTGGCTGGCGCCTTCTGTCTGCACACGGAGAGACGCCCAAACGTCTTTTGGACCCAAGGGGATGAACACAAAAACGTTCGGTCGTTGGTTCGCTCGGGATGTTTTCTTGAGGCTCCGACAGGATGGGACGACATTTGCGCCATTTACCATTTTGCCCATCGCTATAATCGCAGTGATGATGATGGTGGTGATGATGATGACGATGATGATGATAATGGGTTGTCAACCAATCCTTAGTCTCTGGCCAAACCGCTCGGCAGATGATGATCACCCCGTAGGTGTCCCCAAGCCCACAAAAAATTCTTATGGAAAATGACAAGAAGCAAATAGACCAATGGGTTACCGTCGCCCAGCGCGAGTTCAAGGCACGAGGTGGGGGTACAGGGAACCGGGAGGGGGAGCAAGGAGGTGTTTGGGGCGATGCAATTACGAAGGGAAATCAAATGATGGGTCGTCGATGGAGAAACCGTTCTATGAAACAGATCGCTCGAAGGCCAGAAGAAAAAGGGAAGGAAAAAAGGGGAAGGGAAAAAACAACTTTTGAATTCAACTGCCAACAGTCGACCTTACATTATTGGAAGAAGAAAAAAAATTCTTCGCCGTCGACGAGAAGATTGCGCAAAAAAAGTCGCCCCGAATTATGTATAAAAAAGATGTAAAAATATTCTAGAAATGGATCTAGATATTATTATTATTATTATTATTATTATACAACAGCTTTATCTTTATTAAAGAAATGGTTCAGTATCAAAATTCTGTCCATCCGACGTCCAAATTTCCAAAGTGCGGTTGCTTTTACTTTACAAGCTGAGCCTGTCTCGGACGAAGCATTCGCATATGTCGAAAAAATGTATTGTATGTCTCGCACGAAAATATATTCCATAGTATGCTAAAATTTCATTTTTGATGATGAAATTTTATTGATTCCAATAATCGAAGTAGCCTACTACATTAAACAAAGCACACGCTATCCTTAATAGCATACATGTGTAAATGCCAATTTTTGTATGAAAAAGGTTATGCTGAAGAGAAATATTTTTTTATTATTGCAAACAATGATCATCCTTCCTTAAAACTTTTATTTGAAAAAATCTTTATTAGTTTTAAAATTATGGTCAATTTTATATTAACAAGATAAGAGGAAAAGGGTTTTTTTTTCAAACCAAGCTTTTATAATGTTTTATTTAGTGGCAACAATAAAGCTTAATTTTGCAACAATAAACATTTAACTCTCGCCATAACGAATTGTCCAATTGTCACAACAAACAATTCGTAGTAATGAATTCGTACCATTAGAACACGACCCAGTGAGCCAATTTGAAAAATTTTTTCTTTAACATAAATTGTCATCAGTCCTCTATATGTGTAAGTCAAGTTTCAGCTCCCTAGCTTGTCGGGAAGTTGGTTTAATATTGATTGCAAGATTTGACCTAAACAAACTAACATTGCAAGGTTAATAAAAGCTTTTAAAAAACATATCGTTCTGCTTGATGTCTACAAAAATAATCGTCCAAATCAGATGAATTTTTTATTGTTTTTAAACTATCATGCATGATGATGCAACTGAACTAAGATTATGACAAAATCTCCAACCAATAATTATAAAGAAAACTTTTTAACTTTACTTTTATGTTTTTAACGCAAATTTTACATTTAATACACTTTAAAAATACGTATTAAAATAAGTAACCACTATACAATCATAATTCAGGTTCATTCGTTTCTACATGAAATTATGAATAAAAGAAAAAAAATTTACAATTGGACCATTAGTTCTAAAGATATAAGTTAAAGCATCAAATAACTAAATTTTGATAAAATGAGGTTTAAAGATATTAATTACAGCACTGGAATGATATTTAAACATTGCCTTATATTTGGAAATGTATTCTTTAAAGTATAAAGATTTTAAAAATGAAAAAATTAGTTTTTCATAATTTTCACGAAAAACGCGATTTTTAGGGCGAGCGCTATCTTTAAGCGTACAATAAAGCTGAACAAAGTAAAATTTTCTGCAGGAATTTTAAGCACACAACTGAATGAACTGCAGGAATTCCATAGAATCTTCTGGACGAGGGGAAGGGAAGACAGAATCGATTTTACAGGTGTGTCGGAAATCGATAGCTTACTGATGTGCTAAATTCAATTATACCTTAGGCTGTTAGACAGTATTTTAAGAATCAGCGAAGGAAATAAATTACTGGTATTTTTATAGAAACCTTATTATCCTCCACTTACTGTTAGACCTCAATTCATGAGAAATGTGTAATTAGCAAGAGCCAGGGAGTGGATCCACGTAACAGTTAATGTTAGCCTTGTGTGTGTGTTTTATATCAGCGTGAAGCCCAGCCTCTTCAGTGTGATGCTTTAATTTATGAGGGTTACTGTTGTGTTCCAATATATTTAGCGAGTAGGGTTCCATTTTCCAAGAATGGCTTCCCGTGTTTATCTTTAACAGGTTGAAAGATACCTATGGTGATCTCTGATTGCATGAATGATGTACAATAATTATTACCATTCAAGAAGATACCATGTTATTATATAGATCCCTTCTCCTGTTCTTTTTTCCCGTTCAAATTGTTCAATTCTCATTGCTCATGCCTTGGTTTTGTTTCATTACCTCTTATAAGATTTTTTGAAATATGCATGATGCCCAAAGTAGTGAGGGCTTTAAAAAGAATATCGATGAATTTCTATGATTACAATGTTTTGCTTCAATGTCATCTATCTTGGGAACTAAAATCATGAAATATTTTTTAGACGTTAATTTATAAGACTACAATAATTCAAAGAGAAATTTTACAGTTTTTTTAAAAATTGAACTAAATCTTGTGACATGATGAACTGTATGAATTTATTCTAATTAGTCTTAGTAATACAGAGTATCTGCAAGTGATAGCAGCGGTTTCAAGAATTCCTTGCAATCGCTATAATACAACCTCTGACAATTAAGTTCGGTGAATGAGTTCACACAACAAAATGCAAAGCAGATAGAGCCACATTTAGTTTATTGTCCTTCGAAATAATCACCCTGGAAGGCAATACACTTTTAGGATCGGGTGTATAAGTCCTGGAAGCTCCTTAGTGATGGCTTGAAGTTCACGTGTCACATTTGCTTGAATGTCTGGAATGTCCGCAAATCTGTGTCCCTTTAAGGCCCGTTTCAGGCGTGGGAACAAGAAAAAGTCTGCTGGTGCCAAGTCTGGTGAATAAGGTGGATGAGCTATGGATACGACCCCTTTGTTGGCCAGAAACTCTTGCACGATTACGGCGGTGTTCCTCTTTGATCCATTATCCACAGTTACGTGCGCACGATACACCTTCAACTGAAGAAACGAGCATCTGCTAAACCATTGCACGCACAAACGTGACCTTAAGGAGCTTGCTTAAACAATGATTGGGGTTGTATTCACATGCATTGTTACTCGCGTTAAGCTCGTACAGATTAGGGTGTGACGTCATTCACCGAACTTAATTGTTAGAGGTTGTAGCATTGTAGTTATGAAGTTTAGTTATATTAAGAGAAGGATATTATTAAGTTTTGTTTGAATTGCCCGCCATCTCAAAATTCAAAATTTATGGCTCGTTTTTCTTTGCGAATAAACTGTGACAGGGTGCACCTATCTGGACATGCACGAAAATTGACCCATACCACAGCTGCAAATTCAACAGGATGGTGCTCTGCGACATTTCCACAATCAAATTTGTAACTTCATAAACCAAATTTTCTCACTAAAAATTTGGTCAACCACTGCAACCATCCTATATTATCAGTAATTTGTACAAAGTCCTCCCGACCAAAATGTCGTTGTACTATTATAGATTGTGGTTTTCTGAAATCAAAAGTTCTTTATCGCTTCTAGTTTTCCATAGATGAACATTTTAATTGAACTAAATAAAGATATTATATTCTCTTAGTCAGAATCTTATTTCGAGTCTCTTTTCAAAGTAAAATTTGCTTTATTCTTAATGTCTGTTGAGAGTAGAAACAACCCTAGATTTATATTTTTTTTAGTGATTTTTAGTTTTTAGACTAATTTGCGATGTAAATATTTAATTCACCATCCTCAGTGAAATACACTGAGTGGCCAATTTATTAAGAACAACCAAGAAAGTAAGTAGTGTGGGACGCTAGTTATTGCAAACATCCTAATTATGTAATTAGCCTTTCTGAATACTTTGCTTTAATTAGCGGTTGAAGTATGAAAAAACGTAAGGTGTAAACTGCCCAGCATCTCCGAAATCATCAGCGTTTTTTGGATTTTCTCGAACAACAATTGCTAGAATATTTCGGGATGAAGTTCTATGATTATTTGATAACCCCAAATACTCAGTTTTATAGTTCCATGTAAATTCTACTGAATGTAAAGTTCAGTCTACCAGTTCCCAATATTAATATTAGGACTCGGCCCAATTCCATTCTTTTTTTATAAAAAGTAAATAGGCAAAAAATTTTCAAATCCTAATGTTAACACTTACGACTATAATCACGGCTTTCTAGAAACTACAGGCCTGAACATGGAAAAGATAAAACATTGCTACGGTGGTGCTATTACAGAAGTCGTTCTGGTGGTGCTATTACAGAAGTAAGTTCAACTTCACAATCTTAGGCTTCAGCAATACATTATTGACGTCATGTTTAGGCCTGGTAGTTTCTAGAAGGCCGTCCTATAATGCATCGTGAGGACGTATCCAACTGTAATTTCCTAAGTAAACAAATTATTCAATGTATTGCAAAATAGGTATCTTATAAAGAAGGTATTTATGTAAATAATCAAAGGAACATAAATTCTATTATTGACGTTCCTCAAAGTATACACAAACTATTATAAAAGGAAACAATGAAAATGTAAAAGTAATATCTTGTTGGAAAAAAATCCTAAGTATGCAGTCAATGCGATTTCCGACCCCCAATCAATGGACAACAAATGAAATGCAGCCAACTTCATGTAAGTCTCTTATATAACTGAGGATAATAACTGGAAAAGACTAATTCAATTAAGCAAACAATTTTGTAGTTAATTAGGCCAAGCAAAAGGTCCAAGAATGAAACAAACATTGAGAATTTTAAGTGTTGAGAATTTTAAGTGTCTTGGGAGTATTTTCCCACCCAAAAGGAAAAATTGACAATTCAATTAGGAAATAATTTCAAATTACAGGCCGAGAAGAAACATTGCTAAAAAGAATAAAACACTTGCACAGAATTAAATTTCTTGTTACAATGCCATTTAAAAGAAAATAAAGAATACTCCAAGACCAATCAGGTTATGCCTAAACGCCACTGCTCAGACATTTTCCAGTAATCACCATAACAGCTCATATAAGTATGATTAGACGATTCGCAGAATACCCCTTCTCGGTCAAGGAAAAATGTGATAACGGTTCCATAACTGGGAGATTAAAAGAAAAAGTCATTCACCAAAGTGAAGACTTAACCAGCCATTTCCCAGGCATCAAGGCGTAAACCAGTCACATCATATTGTGTTAGCATTCTACGAAGAACTCGAGTCAAAAGGGCTAAAACAAGAAAGGAAGAGGCCTTACGATATGGATATAAAAAACTTAACTAATTGTCCATATAGATCCATCACTGCGGGAAGTGAAGTCAGGACTTCATTAGGTTAGTTGGTCATCTGGCAAAAAGCCGGGGAAATCGTCCCTGCCTGTCTGATAGTTGCAATCCAGACTGCTGACTGCTGGAATTCTCCTCTTCTGAAGAACTGAACAAGACCTATATTACCTTTTAAACATTAGTTTGCACTCAAGCAGCAACATGAACAATTTCACATTGAACGAGGCATCACTATTACACATTGTTAAAAAATACTTATCTTCCTAAAGATTACAAACCAAAAGAAAAATGAAAAAAAAAATTGCCAAATTATGACTTTATCACATTTGATATCCAATTCATAGATCTAGGATGAGGGCAGTTCCTTATGGCGACTCCATGCGGCATAGACCGTGCCCGTCCTGAGCCCCTAGAGCAGCTACTCTAGAAAAGTACAACCTTGAATCAGAATCTGAGGAATCATTTGAAGTTTAATTATGAGAGAAACCAAGATTCGTCATAGGGCGGCAATCCAATAGTAAATCACGCTTGTAATACAAATACAAACGGATCTGCACGATCTTATTCGTGAAATCGAGAGCTGAGCTTCATGGTCCTCGGCTCCGGTCGAGGAATCTTCTTGCTTTTGTAGAAAACAGGGAGTCTCAATTTGTGAATGTATCCTAATTGCTATAGCAGAACTGATCTGAAGGTCGTAACGATGACGATCAGGCATCAAGAAGATCACTCTACGAAGTTCTTCTATTTTTTTTTTCAGTGTGAGTCAGTTGAACAAGAGATAGCACTTCATTAAAATAAAGTGACATCACCTAATGGAACTAAAATTCCAGGTAAAAAAAACATTAAAAGTCCGCCTTTGTGGATGTCGAGAAAATTTAAGGGGGGGGGGGGGATTTGGAACTTCGGGATCAGTTGTATACGCTCGAGTTCTTCGCAAAGGACTGTCCAAAATTTGGCAGAAAAATTTCAGAATATAGATTTATAAATTTCAAAATAATATAAATTTCAAAATATTTTAGCGAAATTCGCTCGACATTCCTCTCGTCTTTGCGCGAATGAAATGAACAGTCCATTCCCGTCTGCCTGTCATGCAAAGATATTAAAATGAGCTAGTGAAGTGAAAACTTTTGATATTTCAGATTAAAACGACTAAACCAATTGCAGATTTCTGGAAAAGCTATGCAAAAAAATCTTTTCGATCAAGGATTTTATGCCTCTATCATATTACAGCGCTGCAAAAGAAAATGCAGGAATCGTCTTCTTTAAAACTATTTGAACAGCATAATTGTAGATTTATCTTAATTGAACGGCCATGGCTTAAAAGGGATATCTATAGCAACTATCTATCGAATTATTCATCACGTCATGAATATCTAGAAGTTCCATAAAGCCCATTTGTATAGTCTTAATGCACGATATATCGCTGAAAGGAAAACCAATGCCTGTAAGCTATGTGAAAGATACTTTGCTGATGACAAATGGGAGTTTGTCGTGATATTTCGACGACACAGGGAATTTATCCAACCGAATGTGGTAAGAGTCGCGCCATTACTTTCCACTCTGCCGATGCATGAACCCAACTGAATGGTTCCGAGATGGACGTGAAAAATTTCCCCAAAAGGCTTCATGATGGGAGCGAGATACCTTCAAAAAGGCGCCTTAAAATTCGTCGATTACCAGCAATACCTTCATACAGGGAGTAAAAATCCAGCTCGGTATGCAATGGACAGCAAGACCGTCTTCATTCACAAAGATAAAGCGTCATTGAGCCTTACAGCACATTCCACCATTAATGAATTCCAACGAATGGAAGAGTTGACCAGGTATTCGTGCTATGCCATTCTCAGATACTCCTGCCGGACGGTGTATGGTGGCAGAGAGTTCTCAACTCCATCGGATCGCGGGTTCGAAGTCTCCAGAAGGTGTAAAGATAATACGATTGAAATTATCTCAGGAATGTATTAGAATATCAGCCTCGTGTAAGGATGCAAAATGATCTAAAATGACCTTATAAATGCTCTCCTTAGATCTGATCAAAATGACCTTATTCACCGTGTCAAGCAAAATCTAGGAATAGGTGATTTCTGTTAGATCTGGGCTACATCCGGTGCTCATATTACCTATGTACTGCAATAGGAATTTAATTGAATAGTACTGATTTAGGGCACCGTTTTAGCGATGGAAAAATTTCAGTTTATGAATGGTTCTATAACAAAACGAGCAATATAATGGCAAGCTATGCTTTCACTTCATCTTTAAACAGGAGCGCTTCTACATCTTCATCTATCGGATCGGACAATTCTCTCTAGATTTTTAAAATAGCTTCTAGACATTGTGGTCGTCGTGGTGAATGCGATAAAAACAACATCAGCAGGCAACGGCTAGCAAATCTACTGTACTTTTTTCTCCATGCTATTGCATGCTATACGAATGAAGCTTACTTTTCGACACGGTAAAGAGATGTTGACGCGTCAAAAAACTTAACGAACCTACCAGATATTCCCCCGGTCAAATCACCCGATGCTTCGGCGAGAGACTTTGCGGCTTAATACAAAACGAGACCTCAAAAACGGAGATGTGTTGAACTCTAGAACATGTGCGAGGAGATATGCATTTCAACTATTTGTCAACGAAGAGTAGGTATAAACAGACAAGAACTAGATTTCTGTCGTTAAGGAATCAAACGTTCAGAAATGTTTACAGAAATTAGGCGAACTATGTAGAAAAAAGCGCAAAAATGCATTCTATTGTATTATGCTGCATTACTATCTCGTTTAAAGTTTTTTGAATTACAACACAATTACGTCTAATTTATTGTTTTGTATTACTTTTGTACTGATAGGCTAACGAGGCAGCATCTCCGTTAGACTCACTTATAACCCTGTTTCTTCGTATTATGAAGTGAAGTCGGCGTTTAAAAAGTTGAGTGATTATCCAGCAAAATGCACACTTCTCATTGCAATAAACTCGTTATAGTCCCAAAAGTTGGCGAAGGTGATCGAATATCGTCAGAGGAGATAATGTTGAAAAACATATTCACCATTACAATTTCCGCAAAAAATTAATAAACTTTTTTCTAGTGGATATTCTCTTCCCTTCAGATCGCTGAAATCAATTCGTTGACATTTACTTTTCCATTTTGAATTAGATGCAGTGGTCAGTAATTATGTAGATAATAGGTAGTAGCGTACTATCCAACTCCACTCCAACTCAAATTTTTCCCCCACCGAAATCGACTTGAGAACTCAAGATTCTAGAAGATATGTTAAAATTTCGCGAAAAAAATTCCGCCTGTACATACAAGCTGTCCATAAAGGCCGTAAGCAATTTAAAAGAGTTGTAACTTTGTAGGTATAAGGGATAGAAAGAATCTGTAAAAAAGAGTAGAACGCTTGATTAAATTAGTTTTCTTCTTCAAGTCTTTAGGGATTTTATTTTTCAGAAATTTAAATTAAAAATTGTATATTTTTCAGAATCACTGTTGATCCATGGCTTCACTATAAGAGAAAGTAAATCGTGTTCTTAGGTGAACTAAAATCTACTATAGCTGTCCAAAGAAGATTTAGAACCCATTACAACAAAGAAGCCCATTCTTTCTAATACTTTTTACATATTCTTTCTATCGTATATACCTTCACTACTACTTTATTTTAAATTGCACACGGACTTTATGTACATCCTGTATGAATGTGACCAATTTTTGTGCAGCTAACTCCTTCGAAACGGCAAAACCAAATGATAACAAAAAAGAATTCATAAAACGATTTACAAGTATGCTGAAAAGTGGCCTAGAAAAATTTTAATTTTAATTTTAAGATCATGTAATATGGCAAATGGCGAAAACTGCATGTAAATATATGTATTAGAGTTAAATACGATGGGAAGTCAGTTAATAAGTTACAAATGGATATTGAAATGAAAGAAATAACAGTACCGTCTTGAAAATTATTTTTATTTTCCCACATAATCTCCCTGTACAATGAAGCATTTATCCCATTGTTACACAAGCCCCTCAAAACTAACAGCATAAAATGCTTTGGGCTTTTATCTGAACCAGGTAGTGAATTCCCTTTGTACAGCTTCATCGTCGGGAAAGTGATGCTCACGGTCTCCTGGGATCACTAAGGCATATTGGTTACCACATTCCGACTCCTACTGGAAGATCCTCATGAAACTACGTAATGTCATTCGCCGAAAGCAATCAGAACTTTTCATCAAAGGCGTGTTGTTAATGCATGATAACGCGCGTCCTCATTCGGCCAACAAGACAACCGAGAGGCTGCGAAAATTCAACTAGAAAGGTTTCAAGCATCCTTCGTATAGTCCTTATCTGCTCCAAGCGACTTCCATTTGTTCGGCCCCATGCTGTACAAAGTTAATTCAACGCCTCTTTCAAACAGCAGCTCAAGGAATTTTATGCTATTAGTTTTGAGGGGCTTTTAAACGATGGGACAAGTGCCTCATTGTACAGGAAGATTATGCGGTGAAATAAAAGTAGCTTTCAAACCAGTATTCTTATTTGTTTTATTTCTACATCCATTTGTAACTTCCTGACTTCCTCTCGTAGATTTATTCTTTCGTATACAAAGCTTCCAACAATCACGTATCACGCGCACTATCCACACGAATATTCCCAATGCGCGCTAAGTGGAAAATGAAATGCACACGTGGATACAGGTATAGAAAGTGCCCCGTAATGAGTGAACGAAAATTTGGTAAGTGGTAGTCAGGGTAATTCTAAGCAAAAAAGTTCATATGAACATGGGTCCAAATTTGAACGATAACTGAGATTGGAACAGAAATAAAAATAAATAATTCTGGTTCTATAACATCTAGGATGGTGAAATTTTGGGAAATAATAGGGTACATACAACTGTGCATACCGTTAAAATTTGATCGAATTCCAACGAGTAGTTTCGAGTTACGCGTACAACGTTGTGACTCATGCTCACCTGTGAGTACAAACCAGCAGCATAAAATTCGAGTTACGGAGTTAAAATTGAGCAGCAGATGGAGAGACAGACAGATAGCTACACGAATAGGGTGAGATATATTCTTTTCAGCATATAATTTTAGTTACGGAATTTTCTTGAGAAAAAAGATTCGAAAAAGTCGATTTGTTGGAACGTGGCATTTCTAAAATCGAAAAGGGTGTTGCTATATTCTTCTGTTTCTCATCATTCCTGATAAAATGACATATCTTATGGAGGGGGGGGGATAGTTTTCCTTCTAATGGTCACTTTACCGTTATTCGGAATTCAGTGACTGTTTAATCGTATACTCTCCATCGTATAGCGAAAAGAGAACTTGAAAAGGTTAAACCGTTCTCATTAAATATTTCTTATTGTAGTTCAATTGGTTTTCGTAAAAATAATTTTAAGAAAAGCTATATTCTTTTGTTTTTCGTCATTACCGATCGAATGACATGTCACATGCCATATGCTTCCATACCATCCAGAAGTGGGTGTCAATTTCCATTCTAATGATCACGCGACCGTTATTCCGATAACAATGTCATCTTAAACAGTTAAGCCCAGAAAGTGTCTCTATCGAATAACCAAATCAGAATTTGAAAAATGTAACCATTCTCGAACAGTCGAGACGAACAAATAGACATACACTGACGGGAAAAAAAATCCCAACACCACGAAGGACTTGTGCTAGATGAATGAAATTTGGACAGTATATTCAGCTATTGTATTTATTCAATTGATTCAAGTTTCAAGGTTACAATTTATAGGGGGCGCCACCCTGTACATGCAAATGAGACATTCCAATGACAGATATAAAGGAGATCAGACGCGCGACTGTGTCACTTCAGACACTTGTGGACGCGTTTGATAGAGTACGTAAAACATGCCTCGAAGGCGACTGCGACTTGAATATGGGCAGCTAACCCAATTCGAACGAGGACGTGTAGTAAGCCTTCGAGAGGGTGGACTTTCGTTCCGTGCTATTGCAGAACGCATGGGTCGAGACATTGCCACTGTGTACAACTGTTGGCAGCAATGGTCCAGGGAAGGCAGGATTACCAGGAGACCAGGATCTGGACGACCCACGGCCACTGGAGACAGGGTTGACCGGCGCATCTGCTGTGGCACCAACATCACTCCACGCACAATTTGGAACCGTCTCCTGGCCAGGAACTTCCACTCCAGGCACCCTGTGGCATGTTTGCCTCTTACCCCTCAACACCGTGCGGCACGTCTTCAGTGGTGTCAAGCCAGAGCGACTTGGAGGGCAGAATGGAGGTCTGTGGTCTTCACGGATGAAAGTCTGGGTCAGAGTGATGGTCGCACAAGGGTCAGGAGGAGGAGTGGGGAAGTCCTGTTACCGAGCTGTATCCGTCGTCGGAATACTGGCCCCACCCCTGGCGTTATGGTATGGGAAAGGATTTCCTACGACAGCAGGACCCCCCTGGTGGTTATCCCAGTCACCATGACGGCAAATGTTTACATTCGGATGGTTGTTGAACCCATTGTGCTGCCATTCATGGCTGGTATGCCAGGGGGGCTGTTCCAACACATCCTATCATCCTATCATGGCCAGCACGTTCACCAGATCTGTCGCCCATCGAGAACGTCTGGGACATGGTCGGACGCCGTGTCAGGGCTCTTCCACAACCAGCAACAACTGCCGCTGATCTGACCATCCAGGTACAACAGGCATGGAATGCCATACCACAAAATGACATTCGGCATCTCTACGACCGTATGCATGCACGTGTGCAGGCCTGCATAGACCAGCGCGGCGACTACAGCGGGTACTAAAGTCCGTGCTTTTCACCATGTACAGGGTGGCGCTGGTGGCGCCCCCTATAAGTTGTAATCTTGAAACTTGAATCAATTGAATAAATACCATAGCTGAATATACTGTCCAAATTTCATTCATCTAGCATAAGTCCTTCGTGGTGTTGGGATTTTTTTTTCCGCCAGTGTACAAGCAAAGCGAAATCAGTAAATGCTATTCAGTATATAATAAATTCGACATGTATAAACTCTTCTCCTTGAGACGAATAATTTTGTATATAGATTGATGGGCTCTGAAAAACGATTTGGGAGATACTGAATTTTTTTAAAATTATTAAAAGTTTGCCTATATCCATCGAAATAACAAAAAAAACAACAAATAAAAACAAACAAGCAAACTCGAAATTAATTCTCTATTAAATTGTAATCAAAACTTGACTTAAGAGTTTGCAAGAAGTATTAATCTTATGTCGCATATCATAAGCTCGGTCACCTGTAGTCTGTCCAGTGAAATTCCATTTTCAAATGTTAGAATATTCTTAAAAACTGAAATTGGATATTCAATTGGACACACCCAGTTATTCTCTCATTGGACAGACTTGACTAGTTTTTTAAATTTTTAGGCGCGATATTCGCGCCCTATTCGCATGATTATTCTTTTCACAGATTCAGAACAATTTTCTTATGGCTAATATCATAACACAATCTGGTACATACACAAACATCCATGCTCCCAACGGGATTCGAACCCTGGATTCGGGGTTCCGGAAAGCCTCTACCCCAGACCTCTCGGCCAGTGGATAAATGATTAGTCTCCTGCTTTGTGAGACCCAACAGCTGTGATAAAATAATATTTCTTTCTTTCTTTATTTATTTATTTATTCATTTATTTAAATACTGTAATGCTGAAACTGTTAGTCATATTTCTGATATTAGACGCTGCTGCTATTAATACTTTTCAGACACGAAAAGTTTCTCTCACCATTACACCACTACACTTTATTTTTTTTTTCTTTTAATGAGATTAACGTTGCCCTCTAAGTAAGTGTTACTGGATTTTCCATGCCATCTTATCCTAAATGATAAGAAAATTATTTGAAATATTTTAATTTTGTCAGAGTTTCAGGAAATGCACAGCTTTTCCATAAGCTATGCCTGAATAAATACCTTACTATCTTTATTTCAAAAATTAACGACTTTTATCTCAGTTAAAAATCAGTATGCCGTACGTTCTTCTTTAAAACAAACAAATTAATGTTATGCTAGGAATGATATTTGTGGAATACAAATTAACATTCGCTTGCAATATTGAAGCAAAACTGTCGCGAGTTTACTCTTTAAAAACGTTGCTAAAGTTATTACTCACTTTTACGACATAAACTTTTCAAGTTTTAGCTTCTGCACGCTGAATACTTATTTGTCTCGTAATAGCTGCGGTTGACCCTGAAATTGGTATGAAGTGATGAAATCTAGAGTCTGCGGAAGTTATTTGCCACTGAAAACGAAGTTTTAACATATTTAAAATAGTTTCATAAGAGATAAGGCTTGCGTAAACGAATTCCATAACAAGTTTGCTATAGAGTTGTTTTATTTTACGGTCCTTTTGGGTATCAAATCTGTAGGATCTGTTAGTAGCCTATTACAGCATCAATCAGCAATTAAACGATCCTAATATTACCTAAACAACATTAACTTGAACCCGATATCAACGAAGAAATTGAATTTGAAACGACTCAAACGTTTTGTGTGTTTTACACGCACGTGAATAGACTGACGCTATAGCGACATTTTTTAGTCCCCAAAAAAGACGTCACTCCATCCGTGACAGATAAGTTCGTCTCACTTCATTCAGTCAGTCACATTTCATCACGATCACTCGGTTCTAGAATCTTTTTATTGTTCAATCAACTCGACACATTCAATATGTCACAATGAAGTCTTTCTATTACTTCATCCCAAACTCAGTCAACTCGATCTATTCATTTCATCAAATTCATCTCATTCTAGAATCATTTCGTCTTTCGATACAATTTCTCCATTCTTAGATCATCACATTCATCAAATCACGGAATAATCAGATTGAAATCATTATCTTAGTCTTCTGATAATAGACGTTAATTTGAAAAGAATTCGGCTACTGCGTTTCAAACAGTAAATTGCCAGTGATATACTATTAGAATAGCTCTAATGAAATAGCCGAGTCAAAATTAAAAGTAATTTTTTTGCTACTTTCCTATATCCTCCTCGAGGGTGGGGGGGTGATTAATTTCTTGTTATTGTAACTTTCCGCGCGTATTGTAACTAATGATTTTTTTTCTCTGCAAATTTTGAGAAGTGCGTCGAATGGCTTTGCATGAGAGCTTAATTTGAAGTAATCTACTAGTACAATTTTCTTCATCAAAATCTATGAGTCAGAGTAATTCGTTTTGAAATTTAACGCAAAAAAGACTAAAAGATTGATTAATTTAGAAGAACCCTTCCAGGGATAAGTAAAGTTCTTGACAATTTTATATATTTACAGATAAAGGTTATTAATACAGCGTGTCCCAAATTGATGTACGTATACACTCTTTGAAACGTTATAACTCAGCGACGAAATGAAATAGAAATATAAGGTTTGTTGTATTTTATTCCTTAAACTTCCTTAAGTCCGTACATATTCAAAAAGTCGCCTATCTGGGTCGTCCTCATTTAGTGCATGGACAAGTTGCGGCATGTAAGGTTTCCATCTTTGATCTCGCAAAATTCAATGAACACTGGATTTGGCGACACCAATTTCACGACAGCATTGCTCACTGACTTCTTTAGGGATCGTAGAAAAACCTCCATGACGGCATCAACACTCTCGTTAACAGTGGAACTTCTCTTTCTTCCGCACCGACCTTTCAATACATCTTTCACCGTTCTTTCGGCTTCAAACTTGTCTCGGAGTTTTGTTATTGTTACCCTTGTTGGCGGTGGTGTACCAAATTCAACCCTCCAACGTCGTCGAACCTCAACAACATTCTCCACCTCAGTATCCATTTAGGTTCATCGAATGAACGTCTCACCGCCATTTTGGTTTATAAACAAATGAACAACAATGAACGTGTTGCTATGCTTTTCCGGCGCCGTCTGGATCATACACAACAAACCTTATATAGGGTCGAGTCTCATTATGACTACTCCCTACGTTTGTCTTTGGGGTTGCCCAGCCGAGGAACTATGTCACGTGTTGGGAATTGGTTAGGTGACTATATCAGGTATGTTTCCACTATGTTAAAAACATTTCACTCATTGCTGCAATGGGTAAGAAACGTGATTTATCAGATCTGGAAAAGGGGGTGGTAATCGGCTTTCGGGCCAAGGGTGGCTGTATTTCAGAAACCGCGCAGTTTGTGAACTGTTCTCGTGCTGCTGTAAGTGTACCATGCTTGGAAAAATGGGACCGTTCAGAATAAATTGGTATGGGAACTGTGGAGCACCACGTGCCATTGATGAGAGAGGTGAACGTTGACTGCGAAGGTGTGTGAAGGCCAACCGAAGAGCTACAGTGGACGAACTTACCGCTCAAATCAACGAGGGTGCTATCACACATGTCTCTAAAACCATAGTACAGAGGACCCAGCTAAGTATGGGCCTCCGCAGCAGACGGATGGTCACCGCACCCATGCTGATGAAGGTTCATCGCCAAAAACGGCTTCAATTTGCCCAACAGTACAGAAACTGGACCACTTCTGATTGGAAAAAGGTTGCCTTCTCCGATGAGTCACGATTTCTGCTCCACAGAAGTGACGACCGTTAGCGGGTGAGGCGAGAAACTCCGATAACAAGCATCCTGCAACCATTGTTGGACGAATCCAGGCTGGTGGCGGCAGCGTCATGGTGTGGGGGATGTTCTCGTGACATTGTCTGGGCCCACTCAACCGATACCTGTGGATTCGTCCGATTCGGCTATTTATCCATAATTGCAGATCAAGTACACCCATACATAGCGACTGTCTTCCCAGAGGGGGAAGGCACGTTCCAGCAAGACAATGTCGATGTTCTTCTTCCACGTATTGCTGACGCCTGTAACAATACATACTACACGTGACATATTTGAACGGGTGCGGCAGTCAATGCTTCGGTGATGCCAATGTTGTGTACAAAAGAAAGAACGCGTCAGTTCGAAGCACTTCTGTAATACACGCGTTATCAAACGCCATTGTTTGTGTTTTTCAGTGAAAGCTCAGTCATCAGAGTCAAGCCAGTGGCCCTTACATGAATGGTTGGTGCAAGATAGAACTCACGTTGCTTCATAAAAATACTTGTTTTATTATGTTAAGATGAAAAAACGAAAGGAAAATTTCTGCGACTTGATTTCGAATCAGCGACCACAATTATGTAGCTCGTCGCCCCTACAGATAACACGCATTTTGATAAAATTTCATCAGGTTTCTGGTGGTTTAGAAAGGAGGAATAACCTATCTGCGATCTGGATGCCTCCCTGTCACTGGGTTCTACTTTGACTACTTATTACTTTTTAGGACACTTGGAGACAGCCTTGCTGTACCTGTGTACGCTGTGGCCCTGTTAGTAAAAGCGACTCGAGGTCCCTGATTCGAATCCAGATCGCGGGATTTTCCCTTTCGTTTTTCATCTTAAATATCTAATATCCAACAAATATCAAGAAATGTCTAAAACCTCACCTGGACATTCCTATCCCGCTATTCTTTATCCTTCCTTTGATTTTTTTAATATTGCATCGTAACATTACATGGATATCTGGAGTACATTTTTTGGATTATCTAAAAGGCATGAATAACTTGATTATTCTAGGAATATCACTGGATTTGGTTATGATATGATACAACGTTATTTCGATATTCATTGGATACTATGTATAATCTGGATACAGTATTAGATACTAAAATTGTGTTGCATGATAGTTTTATATTTGTTTCGCAAAACAATTTATTTGACACCTAAACGAAATATGGCTACGGCCAAATGACGAACTGGATAGGAAACGTATTCTTCAGTTGTTATCAAGACACCCAAGGAAACTTCCTTTGATGTTATTAATTTAGTTTTAATTAACTGTCACGCTTTTTGATGACTGTTGAAAAGACGACTGTGTTGTTATTTTGTTCAATTTTGTAAAGATAAAGTTAAACAAAGTCCTTCCCTCTCTCCACTCTTCACTTCGCTCTTGTTCATTTCTTTTGACGGAATGACGTCTAAAAAAATTGAATATTCAAATCTCCAGATTCTCAAAATGCCCCGAACTTATCATTTTCATTCAATTATAAAACTGTTTTTCCCTTGTTCGACTACAATCTTGGTCGAGGGTTTCCCTTGCATCCATTCTTGAGCGCATTGTCCTGAGGGAATGATCGAGCACAGTGCCGCTGTCTAATCATAGGTTCCTCCGTTAGCATCATTCACGAGGGCCTGGCGGGCAACTGAAGGGGGCCTCAGGAGGGGGGAGGGGGCAGTTCAAGAAGAGAGAGAGAGAGAAAATAAAAAAAAATTATTAAAAAAAAAAAAACAATAAAAGAGAGGGGGGTATACAAGGCAGACAGCGTTGCCCATGGGAGTGAGATCAAATTCTCTTTCGAGTTAAACGAAACGAGAAGAAATAATCAGCATGAAAATATTAGACACTTTTAAAAACAACGACCTTGACATTTGAGTTCCTCACCCCCTCCCCCACCTTACTTAACACGCGAAAATAAATCTACCTTCAGAAAAACTCAAGCTTTTTCCCCCCTCCCCTTCCTTCCTGAAGAGAAAACGTGAGCATTAAGCCTAGCGAACTATTTGCCGAGTGTAATTGCTTTAAATATCGCATTATTATATGACTTCTCCACCCAATTGTATCGAGCTCGATTGATTCAGAATCGCCGCTACTGAGTGTCACGACGTCAGCGACGACACGAACGGACAAAACTAGTTTAACCTCCGTCGCTACTCGGCAGCAGTTAGAAGCAATTAAGGATCAAAATTACACGGTGAAGTATATTTCATTTTTTTTAAAAATAATTATTTCTTTGTTTTCTTTTTTTTTTTTAATATTCAAATGTTTATTTCACCGGTATGCTTTCTCCCTCTGATTTGCTATTTTCTCCGCACAGGTGGAAACTATAAACCTCGGACAACACACGTTCGAAAACTAAATCAAGGAGCAGTAAAAATAAAAAGAAAATGAAATAAGAATATGAAATATGGGAATAACACATTCGGCGGGAGGGGATGGGGAAGGAAGAGTTGTTGAGTCGAAGGTAGAGAGAGCGCTGGCGACACCCCTCCTCTTTTCTGCGCCTGTAATTATCACGTGAACAACAGATCTCTCCTGGAGGGAAGAAAACTAAATAAGCACCGTTCTTGCTGATGAGGGGTACTTTTTTTGCCCCTGTGATTACGCACAAGTTGGGCGTGGGTGTATAGACACGAATTCAACGACCTTCCCTTTTTTTTTTTTTTTCTTTACATATTGACTTTTGGAAGAAGCCCCGCTAGTTTCTCCTTATGAGATGCTCCGAGAAGCCCGTTACGCTGGAGTCGGTCGCTTAATTACTCGTACAACCCTTTAATTAAACCTTGCATGTCTGAATTATGTTAGGAAAGGGAACATAAATAAAACGGAAATTCAACGATTTAAAAATGGATCAAAAGAAAAGAAATGAAACGTTATTTCGAATTCGTAAAAAAATAAAGCGGAAAAAATGAAAAATTCGTGCTAAATATTCTTTATATATGCATGCACATCTCGTAAACTTTTTAATTAATACATTACTTCTTTCTTGTATTTACTTAAGAATACTATTCTTTACAGAATATCTTGGAGCTAAAAAGATACCGATGGCTTGTTTTATGCTAAGATGACAGAATTAAAGGTTTAAAGCACATTAGGTTTAACAATTTCTACAGATGTAAAAGAAATTAAGTCATATACTTGTCATTCTGCAATAAAACTTTCCTTGCGCTTCCAATATGGCATGTTTCCGAAAAGATTTCATCATATGCACTTCTACAATAGGACAGATGCCGTTTGAAACTTCCTGTTCCCTAGTACACCTGCAGGAGTGATAAAATACACATTCCCGTCAGCACCTTCATTCGATAATGATTTTGACTTCACATCTGGCTAACTTTAGAGAGAAAGATAGAACCCTGCTCGCTTTCGTGCTTGCTTCCAAGGGAGCTACCATTTTTGCGCTGTTCTGTTTGATGCCAGGCAGCTAAACACTTCGGTTCTGTGGCGCACCTTTTTTTATCCTGGGTTTCACAAAAGGACTGAAAAGAAAGTAAAGAGGAAAAAGGTAAAGTACTGTGTAAATTCTTATTTTAAGCTAATTTTAAATTTTTCTAATTTCTCAGTTAATTTGCATTCAAGGTTTTAAAAATTTTTTCAAATACTGTAGATATTCTATTGCCATTTCCATATTTCCATCTGTCTCGCTTTCGTAACAGTTATTTGCTTCCTCTTGTGGAATTTATAAAATCTTGTTCAGATATAATAACTTACTCTATGCTTCTAATCGCTAAAAGAAAATGTGTTTGGATAATATAGGGTGTCCGAAGAGTCCCGCACCACAGGCAGATCTGTAGGTAGAATTATAGGTTGTTTAATACCATGGGACCAAAATGATTGCCTATGGCATGGCATTCATCCTCAATTCTGGTGCGTAGATGAGCCACATCGCGAATCTTCACTCTGTACATCCGCGCTCCAGAATGAAAAGTCCATTGATTCAACAGGTTTTTCTGGGACCAATCCAATGTCCAGGAAAGGTTTCATCCAGCCAGACAAAATCGAAACAAATACCGTGTGTCTCAAAAGTCGTGTGCCAAATGGATTAATTGGTTGCTTTGATTTTGTGGGTGAAATAGTGAAGTAGAGGAATAATGCTGATACCGGTACAACTGAGGAGCTGATACTTCTTTGTGGAGATCACCACAGAACATCTCGAGAAGCTGCAGACGAATTTCATCGCCGGCACCCTGAAATTCCAAAGCCCGCCAGCTACACTTTTACGCGTGGCAGGAGAAAATTTGGATCGTGTGAGACGTTGTCTTTGGGTGCAAGGTGCACATTTTGAACATCAACGATAAGCTTGCGAAACCCCGTGATCATAAAGCCAACATCCATAAACTTTTCATATGGCACGCGACTTTTGAGACACACGGTATTAGAATTTCACCTACGGTACGGGACTTTTCACCATACTGCAGAAAGATTTCATTATACATGTAAGTAATTTAGAAGCAGAAGAGAACAGATGTGAATGATGGTTACAAGGTAACCGAAATGTACATACAGGATGCTGCAAATACAGAGCAGTACTGCCGGGTATCCTATCCGCTGATACATTGTTACACCATCATATTTTGATCGGCCTCGGTGGCTCAGGGGTTGCGTGATCGCCTGTGATGCCCGAGGACGCGGGTTCGACCCCGGCCGAGGACGACGAGGATTTTTTCAGGGGGAAAACCCTGAGATCGCGCACTTCCTTCGGAAGGGAAGTAAAGCAGTTGGTCCCGTGTAGTCGTTTGCCGGCTACACGTTAAAGAACCCTTGCGAGGCAAAATTTGCGGCCCCTATAAGGCCGTCCTGAAATGACCATGGCAGTTGAAAAGGACGTTAATACCAAAACAAAACAAACCAAACCATCATATTTTGACCATTGTTAATCATATTTCTACCAATAATAAGCCCTAAATTTGATTAACAAAGGTCGAAATATGATGCTTCAACAGTGTATGAGCGGATAGGCTACCCTGCAATACTCCCCTGTATTTATTTGCAGCACCCAGTACAGTAAATAATGAAATAAGTACCCGAATTCTTGCTGATTTAATTCTCTGTGCTGTGACGATTTCTGAATCAAATTCTTCACGTCTATGGCGATTGACATCGTTGTAATGCGTTTCGAGCACCATCGCAGTCGACCATGGGCTTGAGATCCTTCTAGTCAGCAGCCCGGAGCAGTCCAGATCTCTTCCAGAATTCTGATCTTCAAAGTTGAGAATTTATTTGGAGGAAACTTACCTGACGTAACGGATGTCATGTTATTTCTGTCGTAGCCACTACAAAAGAATATTTCGACGCAACTAAGTTGATTGATTTTCTCGGAATCCAAGCCAGGATCGTCAAAACGATATCTTCTTCAAAGATAATCGGAGTAGAATCGTACGGGAGTGGTCGTCTACGCGTCAAGAGACCTCTGGTGGCAATACTTTGTACCTATCTGGAACTGTATTGACGGCAATTGCGTCTTCAGCAATTTTTCTGTTATCCACGTTGCAGCGAACGTCGGATCATTGAACTTTAAGCAAAATCAGCTTCCACTGTAAAATTAACCGAACAGACTTTGACATTTATATTATTCGTTCTTGCATTTATTAATTTCTTTCAGAATAATAAAATCTTTATTATTTTCTATACGTTCTGCGTTCTTGTCCCTCACTCTGCATAATCCACGTGACATGGAAAAATGAACCTACATTGTATGCTGCTATAGCCGTGTTGCTTTTGTATACGTGGTGTAATAAATGGCTATACCGTGGAAGTGCAACTTACTTTTTGATCTCCCCTCGTATTTCGATGACATTTTACTTCATACTTGTTACTTTTGTAAATGCCCGTTGAAGATGGTGTAAACTGAAACGCGTCGGCAATAAAAACATTAGTATCCGTATCGTTCTAGTCCTTTACTTATTTCATTGTATTCAGCGATACTAATTCCATGGATCATTTAAATTAAAAATAGTTGTGGACAAGAGGTTTGTTTCTTCATCAATCAACAGATGAGAATGTTTTTGTTTATTTATTACAGTAAAATGCATTAGCAGAGTACATAGATAAAATCCTTATTCAAAGTTTTCCCCTTCAATTTTGAAAACCACGTTGCACTGTTTCCTCGCCAAGATTTGACCAAGAGCTGAGCAAAACTTTACCTATACTTGGTTGTTCATCATCACACCCTCTTCAATTGAAGACCGCATTGGTATGGAATGATCATTTGATGCCACAACTGCCCAAATCATTTTTTCCAGTGGGTTCCTGGCACGATTCAATGTGACATTGTTCGGACATCTGTAGGAATACTTAATGAATCTGTAACAAGATTCTGCTCTGAGGGTTCTATATGCCTCCACCGTGAAGATTCGGATTTCCTCCAACATCTTCATTCTTCTCTCAAGTCGTTTCCGTCTGGAAGGTGGTAAAAGCATAATTCGTGGTTTGTATGATTTCATGCATAATTCCTCGCGAATAATCCTTCTCAATGTCCTTCAGCAGGGCCTTTAGCCATCTTCCTAATTCTCTCACTCACTCACTCTTTTCCGAACGATTTCGATTTAATTTTTTGTACGGGATAAGCGTTTTAATCCAGGTCCAGGAGTCCAGGAATTGGTTTCTTAGGGTGTTACCATAAAGAAATTCAAATCTTTAGCTGCCTGAAGTGCGAAAAAACGCTTTCCAATAATAAGAACGCCTAAATACATATCTGTAAGCAAGTAGAGAATGAAGTTAATGCAAGCGATGAGCTAGAAGATGAAAGAGTAGAATGAATAAATTTCGATAATCAAATGTTTTAAATTGTAATCGTAGTCGCTGAATTCTAACGACACAAATGTTTTAAATTGGAACCGTTCCCAACCGGGCAATTCTGTGCGTTTGTGCTTTAGACAGCCTAAAAATCAGTTTTGCATAATCATTTTCGGCTGTCTAAAGCACAAACTTACAGAATTGCCCGATTGGGAACGGTTCCACCGTACCAGGTGTCCTTTTGGAAACCGGTAGGACTTTATGGAAACACCTTTAGTGTTGTCCCAGTCTCATTCAACCATTTCATAACATTATAAATTATTTTCAAGCACTAAGCATGTTTTAACAGCTTTCGAGCTGCATCCAGCCTTTTTAAAGGACTCTTGCACGAGACCTTCAGAATAAACTGTTCCGTTTTTTTTTTTACGAAATTACAAAACGAGTTTGCATAAATCCTTGAGGAATTACACATAGATAAATCTTTCCGCCTCCACCTGTACAGTAAAAAGCTCGATCTTCCAAACACTAGTGATATAAACAAGTGACAATTGAAAAATTAACTCCCAGAAGAAATGATGTCACATTCTTGATTTTACATAAACGGAAATTAGGATAATTAGCATATGATTAAATTAGCCTAGTCCGTAGGATGTGCAAATTTCAAGATTGTGTAGCAACCCATTTTTAGTGCAAGGGGGTGCGTAGCAGGTGTTCTTTCATGAGTGACATAAGTTTCTCGGCATGAGTGACAGTCGTATACGTGTCTTTCGAAGACCAGTTGGGAGGCACATTCCATCATGTATACGCCTTCGACATACCGCCTCCTTCTGGAGTAATGGTGTAGATTGCTGCGTCTGTCTACACAGCTTAGCCCTAGCTAGGGTATGGCGAAGGTGGCCACATAAAAAGGGAATTTTACCATCAAACTCAAAATTTCAGTTGAATCAGGCACCATTTATATCGCGAGTTAAAGGCGCTTATATCTAGTGTTTGTGGAGGGGGCATTGAACTCTAAATCTTACGTCCAGAATATCATGCAGTCCGTCCCGATACCTTTTTTGGACGACATGGAAAACGTGCTGTTCCAACAAGAAAATGCCCATTCACATGAAGCTCGTGTAATTCAACATGCTCTACAGCATGTCCGTCATCTTTCCTGGTCAGCATGATCACTCGACCAATCCAACATTTGTGGGACTGGATTGGATGACGTGTCAAGTGCCTCGACTCTCGCCCAGTTACGCCTACACATGAAGAGCATAGAATGTCATTCCTCAAGATAATAGTCGTTATCTGCATGATTGAATAAAAGCCAGAGTTCAGGCTTCATCGCAGCAAGGGGGTTTATAGACATTACTAATGTTTGGTCGTAAAGATATTGACACCCTTTATCTTCAATAAACAATGTTTTAAGAGGTTGCACTTGTGATCAAATCGTTGTTTCATTCCATGCTGAGACACTTAATATAAAATCTCAACAATGTGGCATCATCCCTTCTGGGTGTTCATTTTTCATTTCCTAACAGTGTAGTTATCCGGCTTAGAGAACATTTGCCGCCACAGTTGGTCATACGAGTACCAAAATGTAAAGCAACATGATTTAAATTCAAAAGAACCTGCACATTTTAATTAATTGCGAGGGGCGTATCATATTGAATTACATTTAATTTTTTACATACAAACAGAAAAGTTACAACTCCATAGATAGGTTCATCTTCTCACTGTAGTCTCTCTTCAACTGCATGCAATGGCGCTAGCTATCTGGTAGCTTCTCGAATCTTTTAATGGAATCTCGCGCACTAGCTTGCAGTCCTCTGAAGTGCGGGAAATGATGTCTGCACAGGGGTTTCTTCAAGATCCCAAGCAGGTGATAATGGTACCATACCATCACCATAAACGGAAACCAAAGTCTAATCAATGCAATGGAATCATAAGGCGGCCCCCCCCCCCCCCAAGTGACGAAATTACGGTGCCGCAGGAGCATAGCCACAGTGTTTTGGTACACAGGGCTGCAACTAGAGAATATGTAGAGGTCGACATCATTTCACAGACTTTGAAGGACTACAAGCAGCCGTCTAGGCTATGTGCGACGCACTCTGGCATTCCTCCTCCGGTTGTCTTGAAAGGCTGTCACAATAAGGAGCAAGTTTATACAGCTGAAGGGGGACTATATTGAGAAAATAATAAAATAAAATAGAATTCAATATGAATCCCCCAACCTCTACATATTCAACATTCCATTAGCATTATATCAGGTTTCCGTTAAGCATTTGCAGAACAGGTTTGAATAATGAGCGACGGAATATGATGCGAGAACTTATCAATTAAAAAGGTTATCGTCTCAAATGTATAAAAGGTGATCATCTTGATATTCCACGGAGTTTGGCCTCAATTTGTTCAAATTAAATTATAGTATATTTAATATTGTTGAGTCAAAAATCTAGAAAAATAAAAAAATATCTTATTTTTTTTTCTTTGTACGCTCATGGTGACATATGAATGGCATTTTCAACGGAAGGGTGTACTGGTATCATTCTCCATGCCGATACTGGCAGCCACTGTTCGTTCCGACAATTTCCATCACCGACAACTCCATACGATCGCGTATCATCCACAGCGGATTTGCAAAATTAAATAATAAAAAAACAGAAAGCGTTGACAAGTTTGAGTCATTTTTCTCTCATGTTACTGTTTCGGCTTTGCAAGTACGTCTGTGAACTCGTCTATATTTATTTATTCCTGTCTGAGTTCTCGCTGTGGCAGAATCCACTTCTTGATGAAGAACACATTATATTCTTCGATCACCTTGAAAAAATGAAACGATCGTAACGAGATTTCGCATGCAAATGATCAAAATTTCGCAGACGAGTCTGGAAACGGCCCGGACAGTGTAGGACCTCGCTCTTAACCACACCTCAAGGAATTTATGATCTGGAGTGCAATTTCGTTTAACAGCCGGAGCCCCTCGGTAGCTCTCTGTCGCATCCTTACCGTACAACGATCCTTGAAGACATTCTTTTGTGCTAGCGTTCCTTTCGCTGCACTTGGACTTAATTTTCTACAAGATATCGTCCGGGCACTCGTGGCACGCCTCTTTATGGATTGTGTTTTGCCAGCCAAATCGCAGATCCCTCTCTTATTAACCACATTTGGGATTTGATGGGGTATCTATTGCAACCAACCCTGTATGCCGACGTATTAGCCCGCCAAAGATATCCCTTAGAACTCATTCAGCAACTTTATGAATCTATGCCAGATCGAATAATAGTTTATAATAGTTCAATCACTGCTCATTTGTGTAACATTACGCCCTATAAATCATCCAATTGTTCAAAAAGTCTATCGTTTCTTATATACGTGTACATTCCGCGTACCAACTTTCGTGACAATTGCCTACTTCCTTCTTAGTGCGTCGATTTTTTTTTTCACAGAGTGTATTTTATGCTTTTTTTTTAATTTCATACTGTATTTCCAACTGATACTTATGCAAATGCTAAAACTTGATAAAAGAATATACGAGAACGTTGGTATCTCGTATAAAAGAACTCAACATTGATTATTATTGGTTTCGTGAAACGAAATTAAAATGTATTTCAGATTTGAATGTTTTACATTACAGGTGGGTTGTAGAAAAGTGGCTGTCCATCCTGTTATATTCACTCATGGTATTATTCAGAGTATTATACTCAATTTTGAATTTATTTGCTTACTAAGAAATGGCTTAATTATGCCAACAAATGGACAATGAAACTACATCAGGTAAGGTCATCAGATATGGTCATGTGATAAAGATCCTGCAAACTGGTGCTCCTAGGGAGTTGTTTTTCTCCAGGCTGCTGAGTAAGAGAGCAAGGGGCCGGCCTAAAATCGGTGGCTAGTCTATATAGAGAATCTGAGTTCGAGTCGCTTGGATATTAATCGAACCAGAGACCTCCAGGAGATCCTCCATAGAGCTGCTGCCTCTGTGACCCTAACGGATAAGTGAGCTTGAAAAGTAAAATTATGGGTCAAGGACAAATTTTTTCACGCCTTTTTTACGGATGTTAATCATTGAATATAAAGTGTGCAGTACAGAAAATGCCACGCCTGGAATCGAACCAGAGACCTTCGAGTTACCATTCCGATCGATGGTAGCCTAAAGTCCCTGGTTCGGGTCTCCAGGCTCTGGAAGTTTTTTTTTGTTTTCTTTTTTACTGTTTTATATATTTAATAAAGTTATTTGTTGATATTTGCTCTTCACTATAGCTTTTTAAGTTCAACCGAAGCTGCTTGCATTTGATAGAGATCTATAAAATTTCCGCCTCTGTTTGTAATCTCACAAAAGGAAAAGGAAGAAGGAAAAAGAGTACCAGAAATAATAATTATTAGTAAAAACTAGGGAACAATTAAAGAATAGAGGCTTCATTGCAGTAAAGAAATTATTGGAAAATTAATAAGTTTGAAGGATGCGCAAACAAAAAAGACTTATGGGAAGATAACTTTACTAAAAGTTAATTACAGATAATAATATTATTTTAACAAATATAATGGAAATAAAGTAAAGGATTACGAGGAGATAAAAGTTCCCACGCTTATATTATTAAAAAAATTTCAAATCTATATTATTTTCCTTCCATCGTTTCGATAATTGAAACTGGAAAATTTCCAGGCATAATGAAACCAAGAATAAATAATTGTAAATGATAGGAAAAAAAAGGTCATCCAGTTTTTATTATCACCGAAAATATTAAAAGAAAGGCTACTAAAATATTAAAAAGTTTAAAAATGAATATCGCATAATGATTTAGTATAGAACAATTTTCGTTTGAAAACGCAACACCTGTTTAGTCAATGTGTTAATTTGTTTGTAATATTCACATGGAATGCCTAAATATTCTATAACACAGATCTGCGGGAAGTAAGTTCACGAGAGGAAGATTCACCATGTGAATGTGATAACAAGATGAATGATTAAATGATTAGATACCATAAAACGGAGTAGAATTTTGTCGAGATCAAATTGCAGCGAATTAACTGAACTGAATAAAGAGCTAGCAAAAAATTCAAAAAACTCTGTAAGATTTTATAATGCAATAATTATAATTCAAAAAAATTGAAAAAGGACGAAGAAAATGATTTAAAGGGAATGAGGAAAATTATACAATAATCAACCATTCCCCCCCCCCTTCTTTTGCGGACGATGTGATTTTTTTTTTGTGTGCAGTGAATGTCGACACTTGAGGAATGAAGCGAATAGAAAAACGCGTTATTTCCCAATGAAATTAAAAAAGAGAGAGCGAGAGGGAGAATGTTTCATTTTCTTCTTTTCCTCCTTTTCATTCCATCCATAAAGAACAGATCTCGGTTCAAATTGAAAATCGAAAATTTCTTCTCATCTATGTTTAGTAGGAGCCCAGGGGCAAAAGCCGACGGACGCCACGCCGAAATTGCCCGCATGGCGATCGCCGTGGCCAAAGGGCAAAACCGAAAGAACAAAAAGAAGAAGAAGAAGAAGAAGAAGAAGAAGAGAGAAAGAGAACAGACGTAATTGGATGCCTCCTCCCTCCCTTGTCTCTCTCTCTCTCTTCTACTTCTTCTCTTTTTCGCCGCCGAGTGTTTCGCCCGCAGCCACAGAGGCGAGCAACTACTGGGTGCGGTGCAGTAGCGAGAGCGAGCGTCGGCCCATACATCTCCCACCATCATCATCATTATCAACGTTCATCTTCCCCTTCGCCAGTAGCGCCACTATTTTCTTCAATCCTCTGCCCTCCCCTCCTCTCTCTCTCTCTTTCTTCTTCAGCTTTTTCCCCATTCATCTTCAATGTTTAGCCTTTCTCGAAATCATTTGCTACGATGGCGTGACTGAAATTTCTAAAATTCACTTCTAGGAGTTAAAAATGGGGGAACGATGTTGATGAATTTTATAGCGTCGTCGGTTTTACCAATCCTACGGCATCTTTTTACGGAGGTTGTCATGGCAACAACAGCCACCCTCCCAGCCATCGACCATGTCGACCCGCAACATAAGTGGCCCCGTGAATCATCGAGCCGGTGGGCCAATCAAGAACCGAAGCCACGGATCGCGAAAGGTGACAACGTCTTTGGCCAATGGGAGCGTGAACCAGATTCACGGCAAAACGAGGAACGCCCATCGTTCGGGGAAGAGGAATCTGTCGACGTTGCGGTCAACGTAATCTTGATAATATCGGCACAACCGCATGATTATAGTGTTTCACTTCAAACTCTAATTACCATAAAACTCAGAGCGAGATTCTTTGTTTTTATCTCTTCCACTGCTTTTTTTTAATGTCACATAAAACGGTAACGTTTCTCTATAAATGTAGTTTATCTCTCTTCTCATCTTTTTATCACCCATGTGGGGAGTAAAAGCTTATGAAAGCCAACATGTTTGCATTCTCCTTTAATAAAGTATTAAAAGAAAATAGATTTCAAGAATATAAGTTAAGCGATAACGACCTTGCAAATTACATCTGATAACACGTATTCTCCTGAAGAGAATTTTCAAAGAGCCCTTCCTTAACAACCATACAGTTTTCTCAAGGTTTCAGTATTTGATCTTACTTAGGCAAGATCTAAACCATCTTAATTAGAAATACACGCAAAATTTTGAAGTAGCGTTCCTCCTCGTTCCTCAGCGAAAAAGCACGTGTCCTCCCATCATTGCAAAACTGTCGTTTCCTCCAGAAGTCAGACGGACAGCCTTTTGTTGCTGCTTAACTTTTAATGGCCATTAAATTAATGATCACAGGAATTTTGATAGGAACAGGCTCCGTCAGTTCGACTTAGAACAGGTTCCCAACGTCACTTTCTTAATATTCACGCAGGAGAGCGACACGATCACCACTGACATTATCACTAACAGGGAGGCGGTGCACGCTATTTCCCATCACCACTACCGTTTCCTTGAGTGGTCTAAAAATTTTGAACTTTTTGGCACAATCTCTCTTCAATCTTAACACTGTGGCCTTTCGCTTCAGGTTTCTCGATCGCTGCCGACAGAAAATTACTCGAAGCCAGTGGATTGTGTGTAGGGAGAGGGATTGAAAAGGGGGGGGGGGGGGAACAAGGCTCCACCCGGGGCAAGGGCAGGAAGGGGGGTAATTAAAGAGACTTAATTGGCTGAAGTTTCATCTCGAGAGTAGTTCGGATGAACACATGCAAGATAGGGAGGTTAAAAAAAAGGACATTCTTCATGTCAACAGTGATTAGACCACATTGTATCGTTGTAGCAGCGACTGTATGCCCACGTCATCCCCTTGCCTGTCTCTCCTCTTTCCTTTTTTCTTTCTTTATCACTCTCTCTCTCTCTCTCTCTCTCTGTCTCTCTTCTCTCCCTCTTCCTCTTTCTATCAATTTCTTTTATCGTTTGTGAAATCTTAGAAACTGTAGAGATCTATAGAGAAAATCATAATGACTTGGTACTCGCCAAGGCGACCGACATTTCTTCAAATGTACTGAATGAATATAATGATGATACAAAGGCAAACAATTTAATCTGCATATTTGAAAGTTACAAATATCCTTATCAAAAAGACATAATCTTTCCAAAGTCGTTAAGGTTAAAAGCTTAGTTTTCAAAAATACCGGTCAAGTTTAAGAGCCAAACTGCAAAATATCTACTTTGCACAGTCAGGAGATGCCAAGAAATATGATTAAATGATAAAATTTTTATATCAAAATACGAAACAAAAAAATATTAAAAGATTGCTATATAAAATAACGAACCGGGAAGATGTGACGCAACATTGAGACTCCGTGTGCTTGGATAGATAGTTTTCAATTGTTTATTCAAAAATATTCTGGTACAAGCACTTTATGTAGAAAATAACAAAAAAACGCATTTACAATTAGATTTACAAATTCCCTAATAAATCTGCTTGGCCAATGAATTAGAAATATTGGATCTATATGATGAAGTGCCTCCGTTAGCTTGAATGACCTTCAACTCTGTTAACGGATGCGCCTCTCCAACAAATCCCAACATGCTCTGTTGGGTTAAGTTCCAGGCTATCTGGAGGCCAGGGCAGATGGTGGAAGCCACTTTCATGCACAGAGAACCAATCATGAATCACTCTTGCACGATGGACCATAGCACTGATATTCATGAAGGACCCGTAACAAGATGGGAAAACGTGCAAGGATGGACTTGATCGGCAACATCAAGGAATAACAGGAGCCCATACCTGAACAACCCCATATGGTGACACTCCCACTAATATAGAACCTTGAGATGTTTAGACAGGGCAGGATATTTCCATCGCTTCATGGGTCTGCCGCCACATTCTCTGTCGGCCATCAGTACAAAATAACATGTAGAGTAGCTATTCCAATCACATCACCCTTTTTCGGTTGTCTGTTGTCCGCCAAGCCTTTCCTTATACAACTGCAGGCAAACTTTCGGTTCTTCACTGAAATGAAAGGCTTCCATACAAGCGCTCGGCTCGCCATCCCTATTCTCTTCAATTCCCTGCGCATTGTTCTAGTGGATATGGATTGGGACGAACCTTCATTGAAGTCTTCCGTCAGTCGCTGCACAGTAGGCCTCCGTTATCGCTGCACAAGCCTTCAGAGACGTTTTCGATCACGGTTCTGATGATTTTTGGTCCACTCTGTAGACGTTGCGACAAACAGTGCGGGTTCTGTTTCCGCGAATTAAGATTTTAGAGATCTCACCTTTCGAGATGCCGGGTCAGCTGTACTGATTTATCTATCTTGGCTCCCACAATAAAACCTTTTTTCGAGCTCACTTGTCAGACATGCCTTTTCCCCATTCTACAACTACTACCAAAACTACCTGCAGATATGAGTAGAGATTCCGTGTACAACTTTACGGCCGTGGCTTTCACATTTACATAGCGTCTGTCTAAGACATAGTGTGTTCTATAAGTTTAAAAATGTTTAATTCCGGAAATGAGAAGACAAACTCCAGATAGAACTGTATATGTAAAGTGGCGCTTGCATGTTAGTAAGTGCTCCAATCGCCATCGTTGTTAATAATAGCTTGATATCTCCGGAGCATGCTTTCTAACAAGCTGACAGCAAACTCTGGAGGTAAAGACTTCCAAATCTGTCAAATTTGTCACGTCAGCTGGTTCAAACTCCAGATTCTTTTACTGCGATGCTTATGCTTCATGTAAAACCATACAATTTCCGTAGGGTTGGCCAATACAACTCTGCAATGTCATGTTGTATCTTCCATTGCCTGCACACTTACTATGATGTTTCGTGTTGTTTTCCTCTTGAAAAAACCCAGTTTGTATTTGTCCTTCCGTACGACCTTCGTTTTGTAGATTCGAGTAATTCTTTGAGTGTCAGGTTTCCAGTAAAGATGCGCAAATTCCCGGATCCATTTTTCGAGAAACAGCCTCAGACATAGACCTTTACAAGGTGCTTAACGGTACAGTGCGATGTTTTGTTCGTGGAGATGACCATGCTCGTCGTGGGAAATTAAGTGAAGAAAACGAGGATTCATCCGAAAAAACGACATCATGATCCATATTTTCCTGTGGCTATTGGAAACGTTTCTTCACAAGATTTTCACATAGGAGAGTTTCTTCACAGTATTCCATCATTTTGTTTTTCTCATTATTGTCTCCAGAGGCAATTTAGTACCTTTACGTCTCAGTTTTTTCCTGTCCTTCCCACAAGGTTATTTGTGGATTCTTCATGAAGGTCTCTATGACCTGCTTGTTTTGTTCCGGTAGGTCGTCGATATTTCTGTGTTTTCAAAACGCTTCACCCACTTCTTTCCAAGTGCCGCTGATTTTTGATTTTTTTTTTTGACATACCTTTCGCATATTTCGCACTCATTGCTGTTTCACAGTTGAACTAAAACTGTTTGCATTCGAATTAGCCTGCTCATGCAATGCGCGATAGAGGATATAATAATCATTGTTGCCAGAAAATTTTTCCACTCTTAACTGTTTTGCCAAGAAAGTTATAACGCACATTCTTTTCTTAGACAGAAGGTACGTGCGGTCGCAAGTTAAACGAGCGTGAATTGAATCTGCAGCAGAAACCATACGATGGACGCTTCAAAAATTGAACAGCGTGGTGTTGTAAGATTCTTAACTGCCGAAGATTCTTAGACGGACAGTATTTTATAAAATGTTTCTAATGTATTGGCTAGGCAGTGTATGTCCTCTTTTTTTAATATTTTTATAAAAAAATATAGACCATACTATTCAATCATTTCGGTGATATACCAAGTTTCATATTCTTCAGACGAAATTTATCCATATCCTCAACTTTTCTTCTGGTTCATACTTTAATCCTCCAGAAATCTTCCTCAATCTTAGATTTTATTGTGTGGATATCTAAAATCTTGTGTCTACCAAAAACTGAACATGTATCTTGCCGAAAATTAATAAACTCATCGAGGACATTTTATTGAGAGTGAATGCAAGTTGAAAATAACTCATCCGAATGTACCTGCAAAATAAAAGTAAACAAATTGAACATTGAAACGAATTTACACCGTCTAACCTAACCTTAACAACCTAATATCTCGCATTATTTGCTGCAATATTATTAGAATAAAATTTACGCCACAGTTATCATTATATTTTATTCTATCATTTCTAAAATATTTACACTTTTCTTAATTTTTTATCACGAAGTGTGAGCAAAATGTCAGGAACATAATGATTTCTAGGTTTGACAAGCTACATCGTGTTCAATTAAATTAGTTATATGAACAGTTTCTGGAGTCAAGCAAGTAACACTTGCGTCAGATACTTTTCCCGGACTTAAGCTATATAGAATTATTGAACCTAAATAATAATATTGAATTGTTTACGGCTCAATCCAGACATGGAACCTAAATCTACGGAGTAAAGCCGACTTGTAAAGTATTTTAAACAAGATTAAACAGAGCATAAAAAACCGACTTTGATGAAACTTTCACTATCATCTAGCTATAACTAGTCCATATCTTGAAAACTACTGAACCGATTTTGATGAAACTTGGACTGTTCCCTAAGTTGAAAGATACTTAATCCAATAAAAAAAGAATTATTGCAATGCGATTTCTAGTTTGAGAAATACGTGGACAAACATACATACATACATGAAATTTGGCACACCTGTTTAGAAGCTCACATAGACTAACATATACGAATATTGTACAATTCCAACAATATTACATACGAGTCGAATTGATAACCTCCTTTTTAACCCACTTCAAAAAAAGGAGGTTATCAATTCGATGCGTATGTATGTAATATGGTTGGAATTGCACAAGATTCAAATATTTTAGTCTATGTGGGCTTCTAAACAAGTATGCTAAATTTCATAAGTGTGTGTATGAATGTTTGTCCACGTATTTCTCAGAAATAGGCGATAGTGAAAGCTTCATTAAAGTCGGTTTTTTTATTTTATTCTCTGTTTAACCTTGTTAATGATTATCATGGCATTATTTTCATAGATTGTCTTGTAAAAGAACAAACAATCAATGTTATATGGAAGAAATGCTATATGAAAATAATAACAACTAAATAAATAAATAAATTAGTTAATTAACTCAATGTTTACCCCTGGGATATATTGCTGATTTTTTATTCATATTTTTTCAGTCATGAACGCAGTTTTTAGTCACTTGCTAAATATATTCAGAAGGTAATGGATGTAAGTGTAAAAATGTGTAAAATTTGCTCTCAGCGGCATTCTAATCCACCATATCTGACAAACGTGATTAACTAGTAATTCTTCGTCTTTGCCGTTGACAAAATCATCATCGAAAACAAGTTCCTTTATATAGAAAGAGAGAAAGAGGGGGAATAAAGAAAGACCAGTTTTCTCACGAACCCACAAAAAAAATTCGACACAGGTTCGTGATTATTTTCCATTTGACAAAAGTTTTAAACTATCATTAGCTTTTTTTCTTAGTAGATTAATACAAAAATTAATGATGTGGAATTTTAAATCCTTTCTGTCATTTGCTTGGAGAAAAAAATTTACATGTCTTACTGGACAAGATACCGATCATAAAATGCAGATTAAAAGCTCAGTTATGTTAAGGTTGTTTTTAAAAAAATATATTTTTTTTTTCCTATTTCACAAGTAAAAATATTTCTGTCGACACATAAAATGGCTACAGCTGAAAATTTAATTCTACACAAAAAAGAAAAAGAAAGAAACGCAAGAAGAAAGAAAAAGCCAAGATTCAAACCTGGCTCATCCGTAAAATGATTCCTTCTTCTTTCAGAAATCTGACAACTTGTTCCAACCCATATTTTACATCTGAATTGCTTTAAGAATTTGGCATTAAGCAACGTCGAAACTTGATTACCATTTTTTTAGATTTGGTTCACTTTATTATAACATTTTTCTTTACGCGTCTGTTGATTGGTTCAACGACCCACTCATCTACAAAGATCAAATGGAGTCGCCAGTCAGGGCCATTTCGCCTACTCGTGGGTCTTCAACGTGCAGCAGGCAAACTGCTTATTTATAAAAAAAAAAAAAAAATCCTACCATATTTGGCTGGGATGCGATTCTCGATCTCAGACGTCACAGTGACCACCTGGCCTATCCATCAAACCCAGTAATTCTATTGGCTACAAAACAATAAATTGTATCCATAGAACATAGGACGATGATAACTCTCCAGACGAAAAGAAATTTAATAGAAGATAAGTTTCAAGAAAGTTTCTGTTGTAGAAATTCTTACATACAGAGGGGCCCAGAAATGTACTCTCACTTCGACCAAAGAAAAACACCTTAAACTTTGCAACAGATGCTTAAAATGGTTATGGCAAAGTACTGTTCCTATCTGGCAACCTTTCATCGAGATAAGGTCTCATGCCTAAGTTGTGTGGTCATCATCGATCGGGATCGTCTGCATTTCTATACATTTTTTGGTCCCTTGTGTATAAATGCCTGATTACTGACTTAATATATCAATTTGCAATTACAGACTGTAATTACACACTTGAGCCACATTATTACGATCTCCGTCAGCAGCGTGTAGCCAATAAAGTACGAGCACTCGTAATAGCACTTAACGCAAGCTCGCTTAGTGGATATAAAAGGTGAGATGTCTGTACTCTGTACAAATTTCAATCGTTGCTGTCATAGGCAAAAAGAGCGATATCTTATATCTGCAAAAGGGGATGACCATTGGCTTTCGGGCCAAGGATGGTAGCTTTTCGAAAACTGCGCTGTTTGTGAACTGTTCGAATGTTTCTGTGATTAAAGTGTACCGTCATTGGGCACCATTGAGAGTAAACGGCGTGGAAACTACGGAACACTCGCAGGTGAACATCGATTTCGAAAATGTTTGCGGCCGACCAACACGCGACAGTTGAGCAATTTACTGTCCAAAAGATTCAGGAGGCTGCCTCTGAATTCGTGCCAGACGTGTGTCGACAAGGAAAATATACCGTTTCCTGTTACGTATGAGACTCCGTAGAGACTCTGCATTCATACTGACATAGATCCATCAGAAGAAACTGCTACAATTTGCATTGCATTGCATTGCAGAAATTGGATCCCTCGGAGTGGATGGACGTTTTAATTTACGGAAAAAATCCAAAAAAGAATCACTCTGCAGTGTTGGCAATGTTATGAATTGGAATATGGCATTTTCTTCGCATTGTTTGGATCCATTGATATCCCTGAAAGTCACTCTCATCGATTTGTTTACTTATCCATCGTTGCCGAGTTACACTCCTACATTTCGACTGTCTTTCTTAGAGCGGATGGATTATTCCAGCAGGGTATTGTCATACGATCAGAATGGTCAGGAAATGGGTCGCAGAGCACGACCAAGACTTATAAGCCCCTAATTCCACAGACCAAAATTCAACCGAGTACCTTTAGGATTACTTCAATCGCCATGTTCGCTCCATGGATCTTCGACCACGCAGCTTACAGCAGCTATCAGACACATCGCAGTATCTATAATTCCAGATGCCAGTGGACACCATCCAGCTTCTTAGTAACTCTGTCCCGCATTGTTTAGCTGCTGTCCGTACTGCACACGACAGTTATCCTGATTACATGTTATATCTGATCATATACGGTACATTTAATTAAGCACTATTAATAATTATAATTTCATTATGATAGCTATGATAAATGGTTCATCTCATTTACCAACAGCTCTTACATTTAGGACGTTATCAATTCTAAGCATGGAATCTGCTTAACAAATATTCTAAAAAAAAAAAAGCTGAAATTGTATACGAACATTACTTAACATTGAGAAATGTAATCTTTGAAATTAGCAGCACTATTCGAAAATTCATGAACACTTCAATGAGATTTTGACGAGTGAACCTTCTGGCAAAGAATTTGGAGGTCGAAATAGAATTTTCCAAGGTGATTCATTATCACCTTTAGGGAAGATCAGTGACTTCGATTATTATTTAAAATGTCTCGTATAAAGAATCGCTACCTATGTCGTCCTCACTCTAAGACCATAATTAGCGATAGAATTAGCTTTTGTATGCGGAATATCATTGGCATGGACAGACACAATCACTGAAAGAAAAATTTGGCCGACTGCCATGCTATATTACTTCACTAGGGGAGCGTTGTCTTTTTGACCAGGCAAAATATTCATTCCTGTTCGCGCACTACGGATAACATATTCTGCAGTATTAAATTATGGCCTAGGTTTAATAAAAATTAAACAATTTCGCAGATATTTAACTTAAGCTGAATGATATATTAAGAATGCCTAAATAACTTGTAGGTTATGACACAGTAAGGCATGTGTCTTAAAAAGCGTTCAGGTGAAGAATCGACATTACATTGAAGGGATGCAGTGGCGGATTTAAGGGGGTGGCTACAGGGGTTATAGCCCTCCCCATTGGTCCTAAGCTTATTCCAGTAAGATAAATTGTTAAGATTTTTAATACTGCAATAATTTTACAAATTTACATTTACAAACTTCAGTATAGGAAAGACTTCAGGACCATCACTTCCTTGGGGAGGGAGGGGGGTTATTTGTAATAATTTATAACATATTAACCAAACCACATGATTAGCCTCCCCCCCCCCCCTGGACCGGGTTCTGGATCGGCCACGGGGATGGATGAGAAACTTATGAGAAAATGGTAAATACCTTCAGCCTCTCCTTTTATACAATCACATAAAAGCATAATATGGTTCTTGAAGGGAAACTGCTTTCCTTTGAACTTCAATGAAACCTTTCTGTGACAGTCGCTACAAATTATCACGAGAAATAGCCCATAAATTAGTTAATTATTAATTTTTCCCTCAGAATCGATTTTAGTACAGGCCACCTAACGACAATACAAATATATTAGTGCAATGGCATACATCTACATGTTTACCTTAGAAAAAATCATACGATCTTTCGAATCTAAAATAATGGTACCTACTTCCCAGCAAGATCTATTTTCACAAGCGAATTTTATTTTATTTTCCAAAATTAACGAAAGTTCCAATTTTGATTAGAGATTGAAATCAAGATTGTGCGGCGTATTTGCCCGCTTAAAAGCATTGGCTGATTAAAGAAGTAAAATGAAGTGGGTTCAACTTCAGTTCTGATCAAGTAAGCTTCATATCCGCCAACATTAAAAACCAGAATAATGGAAATACACCTAATAGAAGCGTTAATAATTTAAGCTATTTTATTTTATTAAAATAGTGTTTGTCCTCTGCATAAAATATAATTTAGATTTTATAGTCCTCTGTATATTGCACTGTAGTACTTAAAGGCTGATAAAGTAAAAAGATAGAATGATTGCATTTTGTAAACACATGTTGTTAGGTAGTCCAAGATTTACTTTTAATAAAGAATTAAAAAATGCTCTCGGCTTTATGCAATTTCCGTGCAAGCAACTCTTCATGTCTTGACACTCCGGAAGCTTCAGTTCGTGAATTCTTGAATAGATCCAAATTCCTCGCAGTCTGTCGATGCCCTTTCCAAACTAATTTCACTTGGCGGTGTTAATTTTTTTCCCTTCAGTTTTAAGTACAAAGTCGCCGATAATTGGAATTTTATGACTTGCTGGAAATAAAACGGGGGATAAAAAAGTAATCAGTTCCATAGTAAATAACTATTAATAAGAGAGTGTCCCTTCCATGATATTCCTTGCATTTTGGCGAGGCGAAATGATCGCATTTTTCTTGTGGCACCTTTCAGATGAGGGTTCAAGGTGTGTGGAGGAGAGAGAGAGAGAGAGAGAGAGAGAGAGAGAGAGACGACGGCGGTGAAATGGCTGGGGGCACCGAAAGAGAGAGAGAGAGAGAGAACAGCTCCCGTTCCATGTTCATATTTAAGGGCTTTCATCGTTTTCGAGGGGCTGGGTGAGTTCACATGAACAACACCGAAGGGAGGAGAAATAGATGATCAGAGAAAGCAGAGAGCCCTATAATTTAGACTCGTATTACGCAGCCGACCAGTTTAATATCATTAAAACCCATTGGGAGAGAACAACAACCTTTATATATATATCTATACGAACCATTAACTAGAAAGAAAAAAATTGCTCGCCAATTTTTGAGCTTATTATTCAGGAGACTCCTGATAAATTCCGTATACATAAAACTTTATAATATAGAATATATAAATTTAAAAAAACTTGGTGCTTGCAATAAGACACTCAATGTCTTACTATTTTTTTTCTCTTTATGCTCTTCCGTCTTTATTCACCAGGGATAAATGATTTCGGATAACTTTAATAGAATAATTTGATTTTATAAAATTTATACTAAGACGAGATAAATTTAATAATTTAGAGTGCTTGTTAAAGAAGCGATCAATTGTATTGTCCTAATTAAATGCGAACGATAATGAAAACTGGCGGTTTTGAATATCTAATTACAAACTGATTCAGAAGGTTAATAGTTTATCAGGAAATCAGCTACTTACAAAGCCTGATTTTAAAAAAATCTGACTTAAAAAAGAATAATTTTTTTTTTATTACTAATATCAAACAAAATACGAAATTTCTTCGGTTTTCGGGAAGAAAATAACAATGACACCGAGCGAGAATTAAAAAACGGACACCAGCCCCGAGTAGCTGTCGTTTCATTGTTGTTTCCGATAAATCAGATAGTGGTGGACGCCACAGTGAAATACACCCAGGCGGGTGAGTCGGAGATAAGAGAAATAGGAACGCAGCAATTGCAGATTGGTTAATTATTTCCCCCTTCCCTCGTGCGTAGGTGGTGGTGATCGTTTGAAACAATAAAATAGTCCGCCACGAGAATTAATCATCATCGTGGCGGCGATCGCTTTCCAATCCCATTGGCCTTCCTCCCCCAGTGTCTTTCGATTTGCTTATCTCTCTCCTCTGACGATGAGTAGATGGTCTATCTTGGGTGGCCATCCCCCGTCACACAATGGGACTCCTTCTTTTGCCGACTCACCGACCTAAACATGAATGTACACTATCTATCCACCGCTCCTTCTCTCTCTCTCTCTCTCTCCCCCACTCTGTCTCTGTATTATTTACTCTCTAAGGTATAATTTTTTTTTTTTTTTAACTTTTCTGGTTTTTCGACGGACCCCGATGCCGCCGTTTCCTTGTCGATAGTAATGGTGACAGTAATACTTTATAAATTCTTAAAGTTACAGATAGAGTTTAAGTAATACTTTTTGTACAAGACAACTTTCGGAAAATATTCATAATTTTATCAAAACAATGATTCCATATAGGACGCCCCAATGAAATCAATGCAAAGGTGATTATTATCGATTAAGACAAAAATTTTTAATTGCTATATCCTTTATCCAAAAAAAAACGCATTCACAGAGCCAATCACAATGCAATGATTCAATGACTGCCTTCTTGCATCAAATCCAGGTGTTTTCTTTGAAAAATTCTCTTTCATCTTGAAATTGTACCATGAGATTTATATTTTATGGACTAAGAATCTGATGATCTATCAATGAAGATAAATATGTCGCTGGATGAGCACATCTGACTTTCTTCCATATGCTTATTTGCAACTCCTTCTCTAAGGAATTCAAAATTTTACGATCCATATAGAGATGTTCCGCAATAGGATGTCCATAGCTCCGGTACGTTTTGCCTGGGATTATTTTGTCTAAATCAACACTGGTCCGAATTGCAATGGTTTCTCAAAAAAAAAAAAAAATTATTCTAAATACTTGTGATTTGTGGTTTATTTTCAAGTTTAAGGAATACAACACATTATGAATACCACCTTTAAGCTCTGTACGTAATTGATCGTCCTCATTACAACACCACCATCATTCCAATTTTTTCTGGATAAAATTCGGCCCTTGTGTTTAATCGGAACAGCGAACACAACAGATTTTATGTTGTCTCCAAAGGAAACAGTCCAATGGAGACATTTCAGGTGATTCTGTGGCCAAGCCACTTAACCTCTCGACCACTCCAACGAGTAGGAATACGTTCATTCAGAAATGTACTTGCCAAGGATGTGCATTCCTGAAAAGAAGTTGTCGATGTATCACAAGTAATAAAATCATTAATTTAGAATTTATATTTTTATGAGAAACCGTTGCAAATCGACCCCACGTTGATTTGAACTTTTTTTTTTTTTTATTCAAAATGATCAAGAAACAGGAGTCAACTATGGACGTCGATTGCGGGCTACATTGTTCAGTCTTATTTTCATTGCACATTTTAAAATACAATTATAGAGAAATGACAATTTTCTTGATTCGCAAAATAAAATTACACGTCTTCAAACTTAATCTAAAAATTTCCCAATATAAATGTGGAAAAATAGTAAATATTTAACCCATACTGGGTTATTACCATTTTATAACTTTCAACAGTAACGTATACAAAAATGTATTTCTACTAAAAAACTCATAGATTTGATAAGTAATATGTTGTTACTTCCTCTATGAGAGTAAATCAGTAATGTCCATACTGAAACACTTTCTGATAACTTCACATTTATACATGTTATAAAATGTTTTCTCCCTGCAACTCTAAATTTTCCCTTTTTCATTATTTTTCTAGCTATTTCTTTCATGGGTCAACTCCAATCCAAAGGAAGAAGAAAAGTTATAATTGTTGAATTCCATGCACTACAATGGTAATTTGTTTTATTATTCATTTTTAAAAGGTTGATTGTCATTTGTTGTAAAAACCTAAAATGAATTAAACTGCAAATATCTTTAATAATTTTCTTTTAATGAAACAAATCTCTGAATTTTACTTGTATACAATTTCAAGATAAAAATTCTTCTTGAGATAAATTTAATTGAAAATTGACTTTTGATTAGCTCAAGTAAATTAATTTGAACAATAGGTTACTTTAGAAGGCCGTAACATCTTGTTTGTATGGTACTCTAAAAAAATTATATTTTTTTTCATAAAAAGTTTCCATTAATTAGTTTTTTATAAATGTAAGCAATCAGAATTCATAGCTCCAGAGTGATAATTATAATGTTCCTAAAGTGGATTTTTCAAAGTCTTAAACAAAAAGTTTCAAAAAGTTTCAAAATTTTTTCCAAATTTTTTTTAAAAAATACTCTATGATGCAATATGCAGCATGTGTCTGTGTGCGTTTAATTGATGCAAAATGGATTCTTGAACATGGAGCAATCATTTAGAGATGGTAGCAACAATAGTATTTTTAATTGTCAATGGTACTTTGCTGATATCACGCAATCACCAGGGCTGTATTATAGTTGACCATAATCAACTCTAGGATCCCTTCATGAACACAGCGTTTTTGTAACACATGATAGATTCAAGAAAAAGAACAAAAATTCTTTTCTTTTTGATTTATCGAATTTCAGGTAAAAAGAAAAAAAATAATTAAAAAATACAAAATAAACTTTAAAGATTTCCCAGTAGTCAAAGATAACATAATTGAAAAACATTTCCTTAATTTTAAGTTAATATCACGTTCTGGGTGGGGGGTCGAAAATAATGATTAATGTATTATTCTCATCATGAATATATTATAGCACTATGCGACATCCATCTTTATTTTCATTCGGTTGTGAATATGAGCATGTGTTATGGTTGATTGTGCTCTTCCATGTGTATGTGTGTGTCCAATTGATATCTTATGAACTTATGTAACAATTTCAATAAAGACTGCGGAGCAAGTCAAAGAACAGCAGGTGGTTCTGGCGCAGTGCATATTTTATTCACAAGAGGGTCCACCAAGGGTCACAGTGTTACCTTACAAAGATTCACAAACCACTGCTTGCAATGGAAAATCTCGGGCATCTTAATCACTCAATAAAGGCTCGATAGCACTGTGTGGCGCTTTGTGTAGTTCCGCTAAATTAATAATCTTTAATATGCTGAGTCGGAAAAGTAGGCGCCATCAGTTCTCATGGTTTTTTATTGCAGATTATTTGCGCTTAAATCAAACGCAAATTTAATTATTTCCTCGACGCTTCTTGAAGGTGTCTATCGAAGGTTTATATTTTAGCTTGACACTCGCGGAGAGAATTCTAATGATCGGGTAGTGGGGGTGAGGACGAGAGCCTCCACAGACAGGGTTACAATGGTGGTGGATTGGGGACAGTGGGAGCCCTCGAGAGCACCAGCAGAGCACGGACAGGAGCGCCCTCTCGCGAGCACTCGGCTGCCGATGGGGCAACCATCCGTCACCGCGAGGGTGTGGCTTCCAAGTGTCACTGGAATTCCCGGATGCGAACACTCTCCCACCAACCACCCCGTCTAATATCAAGCAAGGGTCGAAACCTAAACTCTATAGGTCTATGATCACACGTTTTCAATCTACGCCCAGAAGTCCTCCTGTTGTTCTTATCTAGAAATAATCGACCTTAAAGGAAACTTACTTTATAAGTGAACTCATTGCGTATCTGAAAATTCCCGAAATGGGTTCATAGAATAAGAACCAACTTTTAAATTTTTATAAGTTAATTTGATGTATTGGACTTTTTATTTTTATTATACATACGTACTTAAATTAACAAAGTCTCTTCTCTAATTCAATCAAGCTTCGGGTATAAGCACTTCCCGGTTAGAAGAATTTTTTGCCAGAAAGTCCAATGACCAGATAACTGAAACGGACGCAGATGGTGGTAGTGGAGATCTCGGTGATGTCAACAAATTTAAAGTGAAAAATAAGAAACTATATAAAATTCAAAATATTAGCTATCAATTATATTACTTGCGAGAGAAAAAAATAATCTTGCCATTGTAAATAAATTTCAATTTTTGAAAAAAAAAAATGAATACTGGTCCCACTCGTTCTTGGAAAAGAGGACCAACATAAAATGCTAGCAACATAATTGTTGGTATTTACATTCCATATAAGGAGACTGTATTAGCCTAAATATACATTTAGGTTTCTACTCAAGATGGTACTTAATTTTAAACAAAAAAAAACAAAAAACTTTCGAAATCCACACAAATATACTTACCTGAAATTACAAGGGCATTACTGAGTAAAGCAGTAAAAGGCAATTAAAAGAGTTATCCAACTTTTGTCCAATTCATAATATAATTTGTTTTCCTTTAAGAAAAAATATTTTATTATCCATAAATTACTTTACGTAGTTGTCTAATGCAGTAATTATTAAGTTCATTCCGTGTGTGCAAACTTTGGAATGTTGGCAAGCCATGTACTTTTGTTTTTTTTTTCTAAATATTTTTTTGTTTTTTCAAATCGGAATGCACTTTATCTAGTGTAATGTAAAAGTCGCCTGCGGGACAACCGAATAATTCGGGGTATAATATTCGAAATTTATCATTTAACGAGGCAATGGGCTTTCATTGGAAGGTGGCTACAATGTTAGGACGTTGTAGTCCCAAGGCACTGAAGGTAGCAAAAGAGTCCCTATATGGCGAAAAGCGAGGGAAGGTTGGCGGGTAGAGGTAGGCAAAGATGGCTGCGATGTGCCAAAGGGTTAACAAAAGAATGGCGAAGGAAAAAGAGAGCAACTATCTCAATCTCTGGTTTGGGCTTTCATCTTTTCCGACGTTTAATTCTCACGGGGCGCCCTGCTGCGAGCCAACACTCATAATTCTCGTCTGGCCCGGTTCAACCCTTTCTATCAGGCGTTCTCCATCTTGAGAGGAAGGTTGCATCCCAGGGGTTGGTGCGATTCAATCTGTTAGAAATGGTAATTATTCTTCCCAAACCGAATGAGATTCAGTGTCCACAATGTCGAACATGAATCGCAATTGAATTAAAATTTCCTTTCGTGACAGGAGAGCGGCGAAGCGCCCCGTTCTACGGGAGCCTCCGAAGCACGAAGTCTCAGGCTCTGGTTGTCTTGCTGTTTCAGATTGTAATTTGTTTTTTCCCCTTCTTCCAAGGGTCTTACAGCATTAAATATTTTTTTTTAATGTTAATCAACTCTAAATGGGTCTTTAGCGAAAAATCTCATGATATATAACATTAATTTGTCTGCTTACTCGTTTCTTAACTGGAATTTTATTTACTTTCATTTAAATGAATTCATATTTTAAGCGTTTTACGCGGATGAAAACAATTACATTGAAGATTTACGTTATTTAAATTATACACAAGGATTAGAGTCATTTATTTTAGTTTTCTCCGTGTTCATTAATTATTTTTAAATTCTTAGAAATATATCAAGACGCGAATAGAGAATATAAAATTTGGTTAAGTTTTGTTCACTTGTTTACAGTTAAATTTTACTAAACTAATGGCAGTATAATTAATTCTCATGGAGTCTTTATTTCGCTTTATTTACTATTTGTGAGAAAAACTTGGATGATTAAGTATAGACAAATAGTAAAGAAATTTCACGGCCTGGACTCGAACCTGAGACCTTCGGATTAACTACCCGATGTTCTAAACATCAAATCTGGTTCGAGTCCAGGTAATGGAATTTTCTTTACTATTTATCTATATTTAATTATTAATATCCGGAGGTATGACGTGAAAAAAACCTCCTCGAGCCATGTACCAGTTATAAAAATTAGATGACTTCGATACCCATATTTTTTTCGACATTTCGGCAATACGTTTTAACATATGGAAGCATGCTCTTAATTGGATTATTGTTTGGTTAATGATTAATGACAAAGTTTAACTCTTTAATATAAATTTAGCATATAAGTGGATATAACAGTATAGACATAGTTTTCCAAAAACTGTTTTTCTTATCTATGGAAGAAACACGTCAAAATAGAAATGTAGCTTGACAGCATCCGGCTTTGTTTTGTTTGTTTCACCAAAGAGTCATCTTTAACCATATAGAGGATATCCCTTATGATTTAATATTCTAAACCATTGTAGCTTTTCAAGTGATTATTCTCAACGTGATGATAAATTTTTATTTTCTTTATTGCAAACAACAAATACAATTTTTTAAAAATATTTCCCATCAATTATCTGCTGGCTTCTAAGGGTCTCTTGCTACAAGAAGAAATAGAGAGAGAGAGAGAGAGAGAGAGAGAGGAGGGATAAAGATGGAAAGATGGACTGGATCTAATTTAAGAGAAGGGGGAGGATGGAAATTGGTGGAGAAGGAGGTGGTGGGGAGGGAGAGGGAGTAAGATAGGAAGCACAAGCATGAGATACGACGGGGTCTTGGGAAACCCGCCGCCCATTTCCACTGTCAGTATTGTTCTTTTCAAGGAATGCTGTACAACAGCTGTGAGCCGCCCTCCTCCCTTGTGTCAGTCAGGGAGCCACTGACTGCACTCGCCCACGAGAAGACAATGATGGAAACGACCATCGCCGCCACCACCACCACCACCACCAAACAACCCAACCAACTTCCCTCCCTCCTCCCTTTTGCACTGCTTTGGTAAAAACAAGTTCCTCACCCAAATAGGGACTGTATTAATTGGATGCTGTTGTTGCTAACCACTTGTTGGCTCCTTGAGCAATACGTTATGACTGTTGGATCGCGGTACCTTTCACTGAACTTCGTTCGGCCGACCAAGTTTTCGTTTCAAATGAACCTTGTCCTCATGGAAGATGTATGTATTGAAAGTTCCCTTCGAGCTAAACTGTTCGACTTGTATCTTCAAGTAAAGTTGTCCCACAAATGAAGATTACAAAACGTTGAACTTTTATGACTCTTTAAATATGTGGTCTTAATCAAAACTGCACTTAAAGTTAGGACAGCAGACAGGAAAAGCAAAAGGAGTATCCGACTATTTGTAATGTAGAGCTTGAACAAAGTTTAAAGGATTCTTCGGAGGATTAGTATTAGACATAAATTTTGAACCTTTCTTGGACGTTAGCTCATATATAAAATTACATTTCAAATTTTTTGTTATAAATAAAGATTGAATTCTCGTATTTTATTTTTTTATAAGAAAATGACTCAAGAATCGGACTTTTCTAATTTCAGTAGACAATTTTTTAAAAAATTGCTATCGATATAAATCGTAGATTTTCAATAATAATTTAAAAAGATTCAACTTGAAAAGGACTGATCATTATTGAAAAGTTAACCGCTTTCATCAATGAGTCTATAGATTTAAAATTCCTTGCTTTTTAAGATTTGCATTTTTAAGATCTTCCCCGTTAAAAAAACCTGTTTCTACTTAAAACTTCCTTTTAATTTCTTCCATATGGTCTAGTGTTAATGTTCAATATTCTATTTATTAATATTATTTTATCACATTTTATTACAGTTCTCCCGACGCGTTTCGATGTTACATCGTTTTCAAGGTATCATTTCCATGGTATCATTTCCAAACGTAAAGCAAGAGTTAAAATGTTACTTTAAAATAGGCGGTTTTAACGTTGTTTTGTTGATAATTGTTTTGTGATAACATTTTAAAGTTTTAATAATTTCAAATTGTTGTTTGCCAATTAATTTCTTGTAATAATATGTCTATTTCTTGCATGATTTGGTAAATTAATAAATTGTGTTAAACCTTCCTGCATCTTAGTTTTAACACTTAATAATTATTTCATTTTAAGAACGTAAGTATCAACTTGTAGAGTGCCTCAAATCTAATTTTTAACTCATTCAATGTAAAGAGGTGGTCTTCTACCAGTTAATTAGGTCTTCAGATAATGGTCGCTTTCAGCTTGACTATCTCCAAAGCTCCAGATCATAAGTTCCTATCCGCTGAGGAGAGTAGGAAATTCTTCAGGAAAGTATTCCTTAGCTAAGCCCTTTACGTGTAGTACACATATTTCTTCCTTCACATCAAGAAGCATCCTTTACGGACATGAATGAAGACTACGTTTCACTCTGAGGATTTAATGAAATGCAGGAATAAGTCGGATAACAATTTTTTCTTTACATTTAGCAGGTGTTTATCAATTTTAGGTGCAATCAATTTCTTGTTATTTCTATATACATAGAACAGGTTAATTATCATATGCCAGTGAAGCTAGAAATTTTAATTAATTTTGCTTTTGCGGTATACGTTTTATTATTGATGAATAAGTAATATTGGGTTGTTTCATAATTATTGTCCGATACCGCCAAGGGTAATCTACAGAGCCCCTTGTTAGGCACGCATCGTAGTAGGAACTACCAAAAAGAATGTGTTCAGTCCACGTGCTTAATAAATTTCTGTTCAGTAAGATCAAATCGGCCTTGGTGGCTCAGTGGTTGCGTGATCGCCTCTGATGCCCGAGGACACGGGTTCGACCCCGGCCGAGGACAGCGAGGATTTTTTCAGGGGGGAAATCCTGAGATCACGCACTTCCTTCGGAAGGGAAGTAAATCCGTTGGTCCCGTGTAATCGTTTGCCGGCTGCACGTTAAAGAACCCTTGCGAGGCAAAATTTGCGGCCCCTATAACGCCCTACTGAAATGACCATGGCAGTTGAAAAGGAAGTTAATACCAAACAAACCAAACCATCAGTAAGATCAAAGCAATTTGTGACATGCAGCAACGCGATGTGAAATTAGTGACTCCGCACGAAAAAAACTTGGACACAATGTTGTGAATGTTGTGAATGTCAGTAAAGTGTGTAATGTTGGCACTACGAATGAAAGAAATTTCCGTAGACTGTTTTCAAAGTTCTGTACCGATGATGTTAACGTCGACCATGGACAAGGAGCCGTTCATCCAGTTATGTGTGACAATTACGACAGAAAGTCCAAGAAAACCCATCATCCATAATACGTGAGTTCATTGTCGACATTCTTCTATCACCAGCGATAGTTTGCAGACATCTGGCACTATTGGCAAGGTTTAAAAAAGTGGATACAGCATCTGGAAACATGCTCACGCTTTCTGCGAACAGTGCAGTGGCTAAATGAAGAGACACCACCCAAAACCAGACTTGTATCCACAGAAGATTTTGATGAGGGTGGATTGTTAAAACTGTAATAAGGTACCGTGTGTCTCAAAAGTTGCGTGCCATATGAAAAGTTTATGAATGTTGGCTTTATGTTCACAAGGATTTCGCAAGCATATCGTTCATGTTCAAAATGTGCACCGTGTACTCGAAGACAATGTCTCACACGATCTAAATTTTCTTCTGTCACGCGTAAAAGAGTAGCTGGTGGGCTAGGGAATATCAGAGTGCCGGCGATGAAATTCGTCTGCAGCTTCTCGAGATGTTCTGTGGTGATTTCCACAAAAAAGTATCAGCTCTACACGTTGTTCCGGTGTCAGCATTATTCCTCTACTTCACTATTTCACCTACAAAATCAAAGCAACCAATTAATCCATTTGGCACGCGACTTTTGAGACACACAATATTTGAGAGCGGATAAAATGAAAATGATCTAAAACGACTTTACAGGACAAGAAGAAACTTTTTCAAGTAAAATTTCCACCACCATTTAAAGATCCATCCGAGCGACAAGTTTAGTTATTCCTCGCTAATAAAAGTCTCTTGAGCTCTTGCTGCAGAATGTCTCTCTGACTGCCGCCTCTACTTCCTCGTCCAACGTGAAGTGTCGAGGTTAGGTTAGGTTAGGTTAGGCCGTTTCTTAAGATAACCGAAAATCTGGCACACAGCAAAGGTATTAATGCTTATCCGTCCATCTATCTTGCTTAATCAACTCATCAACTTGCGTAATTGTGCCTGGTGTGATTGCACAGTGACTTTGGCCAGGTCTTGGATCGTCACAACAGCTCTAACTTCCGCAGAACGTTTGTTCTATTGTTTCACAGAGGCTAATGCCATGCTGTTTAATTTTTGAAGCGTCCATCGTATGATTTTTCTGCTGCAGATTCAATTCACGATCGTTTAACTTGCGACCGCATGTACCATCTCTCTAAGAAAAGAGCGTGCGCTATAACTTTCTTGGCAATACAGTGAGAGTGTAAATTTTTTGTGGCAACACTGTTACAAGTCTGCACGAACATGTTAATTCGATCGCAAAGTGTTTTAGTAAAACTGTGCGAAACCGCACAAAATATGCGAAAGGTCCGAAAATGTCGCAAGCAGCCGCTTCACGCTACATAAAAAAATCAACTACATTTGGAAGGAAGTGGTGAAGCGTTTTGAAGACCACAAAAATGTCGATGATCTACCGGAACAGAGCGTAACAAGACCACTAAACAATAAGACAAGCAGATCATGAAGAATCCACAAATTACCTTGCGGAAAGGACGGGAAAACTGAGACGTAAAAATATTAAATTGTCTCTGGAGAAGACAATAAGAAGTCGTTTGCGGGAGAAAAACATAAAATGACGAAATACGGTGAAAATCATGTGAAGAAACGTTTCCAATGAACACAAGAAATTATGGATCGTGATTGGGGCAATGTCGTTTTCTCGGATGAGTCATCGTTTTGCTCACGTGATTCCCCAGATCGATCATGGTCATCCCCCACAAACAGAACTTTACACCGTACCGTTAAGCACTCTATAAGGTCCATGTCTAGAAGTTGCTCAAAGAATGACCCGAATCTACAAAAAGAGCCTGTTAACATCTGTTCGAGGGTTTACGGAAGGACAAATACAACCTGAGTTCTTCTAGAGGACAATGATCCGAAACATCGTAGTAGGCGTACACGCAATAGAAGGCACGACATCACATTGCACAGTTAGACTGGCCGTCTCAGTCGCCTGATGCCAACCCCATAGAAAAAGTATGGGCTTATATGAAGCATAAACATCTGGAGTTTGAACCAGCTGACTTGACAAATTCGTCAGATTTTGGATGTCTTTACTTCTAGAGTTTGATGTCAGCTTAGTATAAAGCATGCCCCGAGCCATTATGTGAAGCCATTATTAAGAACGACTGCAATTGGACCACTTACTAATATGCAAGTGCAACTATACAAATATACTTCTATTTGGAGTTTGTCTTCTCGTTTTCCGGAAATAAATATTTTTAAAGTTATAGCGCACGCTCTCTTCTTACACAGACGGTAACTTTGACATAAGTGATATGGCATTATAATGCAAACAAGCGCCACCGTTACTGGACGTAACCATTGTGGCGTCGGGTGGGATGACTCAATTTCATTTGGCCCTCTCCAATATCTGCTGGCCCAAAACTTATCTACCAAGATTAAACGTCAATTTCTCAGCTTGCCCTAAGTGTAATTGTACAATTGTAATTATATGTTCGTGGCATCAAGTCATTTTGTTTAATGCGTTTTTTGTATCATTGCGGACAGAATGTCATTGTATTGGATTACCCCAAGCAGAATGGATGTGGCGTCGACTGGCTCCCATATTACCTGATCTCAATTCATTCGATTTTTTTTGAGGTCACGTGAAGGACAAGGTCTACAAGACGAACCCTAAGATCTTGGGCGAGTGCGAACATCTATTGAGTGTGAAATTTTGTCCATTCCAACAGACGTTCTCACGAAGGTGGTGGCCAATTTTGCAATCCGATTGAGATTGATGGCAAACACATCGAATATGTGTTGTTTCATAAATGCCTGTTCATATGCATGGTAATCAGCCTAGTTCGAACTGTCCGTGCTTATCTATCCCCGTACCCAGTGCCGTAGTGAGGGGGGGGGGCGCCTAGGCACCTGCCCGGGGCCCCCTGTGGATAGGGGCCCCTATTCAATGTATGGTCCCAGTCTAAAATGTCACAATTATTTTATGTGCAGTAATGATTGGCACATATGATCAATACTTGGATTTTGGATAGGTCTATGTTAAATTTGTCTTTGAGTAAACTTTGTTTAGGGCCCCATAAAAGCCGATTTGCCCAGGGCCCAAAATTTTCTCACTACAGCGCTGCCCGTACCAAACAACTTTCACTTTGGTAGGTAGGTTTTGTGCCTCCCAGTATAATGCCAACACTCTCGTGCGTTGAGATTTTGTCACGTGGCCAAAAGTGATTCATGCCGACAGCGATTTCTTAGATCGCTATGATGCCAGCTTCTGTCGTCGCAGCAATCTTGTACTGAAATCACGTTGGGCAGTGTATTGCTACCGAGGGCAAATACTTGTATGTTTCTGAATAAAATGGACTTCTTCGTCAATTACTCCTGTTTCTTTTCCTTTTTATTATTTGTGTTAGAATCGGCCAATAACTGTGAAACAATCATATAATAATAATAATTAATAAGGTAAATAGAAAATATATAAGTCAAGATATCGGTATTATTTGAGGTATGTACTGGATGATCATTCAAAAAGATAGAGCAGATCTCAAATATTTACATGTATTTCAAAGGAACTGTAAAGATAGGAAAAGTCGTTTTGTGTGCAGAAAAGTTACGAAGTGTGAATTTATTGTTCCAGTGTAACCGTGAATTCCGCCGTCGGTTCAACAAACAGCCGTCTTGTCATAGTAAATTTACGAGTGCAATAAAATATTCGTAGCAGATAATTGCATATGCAAACGGAAAAATGGACGACGACTCCTCCTGTGGTGCAGCCATATTCTACGAATATTTTATTGCACTCGTAAAGTTATTATATATTTAAAATATATGTCATTGAATGGAACTTCTATGTAGGCTTTAAAACTTTGACCCTTTCTCTATCTATCTATGTGTGGAATATGTTTCCGTCTTAGACAGTTTGTTTGAAATAAATATCTGAAATTTGCTCCACCTTTTTTGCATTTTAACTTTAATTCAACATATTAATAATCAATCGGATATGAAACTTCTCTTATCTTTTCTTCAGCGGCTTATACAATGTAAATGTCATTACTGATAGTCTAATGACTTTTCAATACTTTGGGTTTATATGGTCTTTAGCTTTGTTATTATTGCATGGCCTTTGTTCTTCTCAATTATTCTGCATAGCTAATATTGTTTTAAACACGATTTAAAAATTTTTTTTAATCTCATAATACTGTTAAAATGGAGGAAATAATAAAAACGGAGAACCAAGGACTGTAAAAGTTTGGCCGATTTTCATGTAAGCGTAAGTTATGAACTTACATCATCAAGTTAGGAATATCCGGGATAGTAAGGAGGATCTTTCTTTATTAATATTTTTGTTACCCTACTACTACTGCCACTTCCAAATTTAGTGGTGCGATCACTAAATTTTTGACAGATTGATAAAATATTTTTCAGTCCATTTAACTATTCTATTTTATTAAGAACTTTAGCTAAAAGCTACTAAAAGCCACTTATAAAAATGCAGGCTTGGTCTGTACGTTTATCCGTCCGCCGTTTGCATATAATTTGAAAACTGATTAACTTTTTCAAATTCTGTTTTTTTTTTTTCAGAAATATGATCATCAAGATCAACTTTTCAGACATTTTCGTGGACCCCTTCAACTCAATTGCACATGCTCTAACGCTTACCGTTAAGATACCAATATAATGGCGAGACCAACAAGAGACAGGCCTGGGCAATCCAAAGTCACCTGACCATCAGGGTCCGACCAAGAAGGTGTAATAACAGGAGATGGCATGACATCATAATCTTGAAACATCGAGATCTAATACTAACGTTAGTATTAGATCTCGATATCTTGAAGCCTATTGTTTAGGCGTTGGCAAGACCAAGTGCATATAAATCAGCTATTTCATAAGTAGATATTTCAGAAATTTCTTGCTATAATAGACAAATAATCATGCCTTGCTTTTCAGTTTATGGCTGCACCGTAAAAACTCGCAAAGATGGGATTTTCAAAATAATAAGTATGTAATATTTTTTGCTTTTTTCGTGAACTTATGCGGATCACTTGACTGTCTGATAGTGCCCGAAATTAAAGTGCTACGGATTCATTTACTTTGACTTTACGTATACGAAATACATATATATTCTTATTTTTCAATAGCCTTTGTCTTATTTTTTATTACACTAGAGCATTCCCAGTCAGGTGAGAAATTAAGAGAAAATAAAGATAACTTTTTCTTGAGAAAACTTAATTGAGAGTATGACAAACAAATACCCATGCCCTAAGGCAGCCCAGCGATCTAGAAGCAGGTAGCTTAATACATGTATATTATTTTGTTACTTATAAGAAAATGTTCTTGTTTTTCTGATGCACTTTAGAAAAGTTATTTTGTAATTTTTTTTTAATTTTTTAATAAAACTAAAATGATACAAAACATAATTAAAAATAATGAGGTATTATTTAAAGCATCTAGCATAAAAATATGAATTAAATACTTAAAATAAGTATTAAAATGTAAGAAATTACAAAAACAGGATTTAGAAATTTGGCTTAAAATTTATTATCTCTAAATTCACGAATTTAAAAAAATTTAGCAATTAAAATTTTAGCGTAATAATACAGTTTTTACACATAGCCCATGTAGATACAGCCATGCAGGGAGGGGGACCAACAATCAGCCAGTGAATAGGAGGGCACCTATCAGCTCAACAATACAACCAGTGAATAGGAGGGCACCTCCTTTGTATTATCTTCCTAGGTCGTGACCACCGAAAGAGAAGGCTTCCACATTGAAACATAATACATTGTTACATCACCATATATAGTGTATTGTTATTCGTATTTCTACTAATAAGGAGTCTTGAATTTGGACTATGTATTAAGTTCCAAACGGCTAAATTTAGGGCTTATTATTGGTAGAAATACGATTAACAATAGCCGCTTGATGATGATGTAACGATGTATGACATTTTTGTCCGCAGGCCTTCTCTCTATGAGGTGTAGCTTGAGCCAACGCTTCCTATAGCTGGTCCAGCAGTACCTTTGCGTGAGATTGTGATGGCCGTTTCAATTGTTGGACTTTATTACAACAAAAATTAAGCAATACATAACAATAAACATGCCCATCAAATGCTAAACAAAGTAAGGTTGGATGGACTATAAAAAGAAAACGTGCTTCATACATTGTTACATCTTCATAAGAAGTCATAATTTAGGGTTTATTATTGGTAGAAATACGATTAACAATGTCTTTTTATGATGATGTAAAAAGGAGTGCACAGGTTTTTTTCTAGTTGTTGCTCACTAGAATCGTTTAATGATACAGGTTAATTGAAAAAAACTGCCAGAAAAATAAAATGAAACTAAAAACGAAATTAAAATTTTGTAAACATCTTGATCGATTTATGGTACATTAATTGACAGTGCATCATGTAAAAAACGAGAGTGAGGACATACGATAAGTAACCAATAATTCAAAAATTAACTTTCTCACATTAAAAACCTCTAAATATTTCAAGAAAGAGCAAACGGGTGTAAGGAACAGCTGATATCTTTTGAAATTTTTTCGAGCAGCTTGAGGCCATTTAACGTAAAAATGCATAATGATGAGAAGCGAAAGAGTGTACAGGAATTTTAGAATTTCGAAATGAAATGATATGGATCAAGAAATGATATAGTCAAATGTTAATCTACATTTCCGTCTTGCAAGTTTAGATTTTATGTAATAGCCTGGAGCAACCCGAATATTGCCTGCATTTTGACCAGGATAAACGTTTATTATAAATATATGAGATAATTTTAATCGACATTGTAAAAATTATTTACATTCAAACTTTCATATATTGAAAGTTAGACAGAGTGTACAGGAATTTCCGAAGAAAGGTATTCGAGAAAAAAGACAATTCAAGGTGGCTTGAAATTTCTCCCCCAAAATGTTCAAAAAGTTATTTACACAACGACTGCTTCACAGCTAAAGCTCCTTTTGGAATGTTTACAAGATTTCATTATCTTTGACTGTCAATAGATGTTAAAAACACAGCTAAACCAGCCCCACTTTGCCAGAATTACTTAGCTAAAATTATGGTGTTCATTTTGGACTAGAAATTTCTAATCCCAAAATTTATTATACAATTTAGTAAAAACAATTAGAAGGTCACTAGAATTGGTGTAAACGATTCCTACTACAGCTTCATTATGATTCATCTTCTAATTATGATATCACCTTCTCCATCACGTGAATATCAAAATAACAATGTCTGCCAAATATGACTGAAGGCCATTCAGAAAAATTATCTCTTGATAAATATAGTAAAGATACTTAAAAAAACTATCTGGTTTAAAATAAAAAGTTTAGCATATACGAAGCGACTTTCGTTTTACAGGCTTGCATCTAAAAATGTACCTTTTTGAACTAATTTCGGGTTTTAGATAACGCATTCAGAGAACAAAATTTGTTCTTTGACTGTGGTATAAAATAAAATCATGTATATTAGAGCATATAAACTAATACGAAGTCAGCGTTATATCAACTTAGCAATGAAGTTCCTTTAGAAATGTTTTAAAGTGATTTTTTTTCAAAAATCTCTGTTGGTCACTGTATATTCAACTTTTTATCATTTGGTTATCAGATTTCTTACAAATAGTTTTCCTTTTGTTCTCTTATCTGAAGGAAAGTCGTTTTTGATCTTAGTTCAGTATGTCTTCTGGGAGATTATCATGATGTTTTTTGTTTTGTTTTTCATTTTAGATAGCGGGATACAAATGTAAAAAAAGAATAATTCAAATCTTATAAATACCTTGAATTTTTCATACCTTAAACTCTTTCATTCTAAAAGAAAATTCCTCTTACGATACTTACAATATTACACTGCCTCTTCTCACAATTATGTCTCAGTCTTTCAGAATGCAAAAAACCACGAAGAGAAAGAGTTATTAGAACAAGAGCTGGACTGTAGTTTCACAATGACTATTTTTACTTACAATTATTTTCTTTAATATATTTCTAAAAAGGTTCCTTTATAACCCAACTAAAAATATCTTATTTCATCTGAGAACGAGTACGTTGTGCTTTCTATAGTGTTTTCCCAAGGCCATGAAGACCAGTTTAGATTGAAAAGTGAAAGAAGGTGAAAATTAACTTTTCCTGATTACGTTCCATATCAGGAAATATAAACAATTTTAGCTTGATATCAAATTAAAAACTGTTATTATGAATTTATAATTCTTAATCACATTCTTTCTTTAATTTAATAAAATAGCTGCTTATAAGGACACCGAGTTTTTCTGAATTAACTAAAAAAAAAAGAAAAAAAATAGTTAAAATATTAATAGAACTAAAAATATTATAGTAATATTTCTTCTTTCTTATAGTTTCTTCAGTTTTAGATTTAAAAAAGGGCAAAGACACTCAACAGATATTCTTAACGGGAAATTTGCAAATTGAAGAGCTGCAAGGGCAAAATCTTCTTAAAGTCTCACTAAAACCAAACAGGAATGGCTTTATTAGAAAAACCACAGAGTTAACAAAACTTCTTAAAAATCTGCGATGAAAAGAGATGAGAGATGTAAAACACTGTCCACAGAATGAAACATGTAAAACACTCTCGGAAGAGTGAGATAACTTAAAAGACGTTATGCTAGAAACAGAGCACGCCCTTTTTTTATGTTTAATTAAAGTGTCGCGTTTTTTTATGAATGTTCTAGGAAAGACGTCTACGCGATTTTCTTCGATTCCGCCTTTATATAGTGTAGCAGACACCACTGATTAGAGATAGCTCTATCAGAACCACGCAATGTTAAAATCTTTGCAGTTTCCTCTGATTGCAGCACCGATCGATTATTCTCGACTGCTGCTGGCCAAACAGAAACTGTAGGCGAAGTTTGAAATATGGGAACCATTATTTTCAATAGAACGTAAGTTTCTCTAAATTATTACCTGGCTTAGGTGGCAACCGCCAATACGCATCAAAAAAACTAGCAACTATGCAATTTGCGATTAGTCAGATAACTTAAAACGCATAATTCAGATAATTTAAAACGATGAAATTCATGCTGGAAAAGCTAAAAAAATTCATATATCGAAATTTTTATAATACCATTAAAAATGAGTTAAAATAGTTAAAGCAATTCATTATGCAAATCTAGATTTGAACCAGAACCTTCGAGTGATTTCTCGATCGCTCAACATATATTTCTAAGGACTTATGGGTTTACCCATAGATTCTATAGCTTTGGGATAGAGGTTAGGACGGTTACCCGAAGGTTCTTGTTGCGCATCCAGGATGTAGAATCTTGTGGTATGAGTTGGAATCTGTATCAAAATTGTCGAGGTTTACGTAAGATATACGTAGAATAACATTTTTAATCGATTATATGGACTTTTTTGATACTGTGCGGAATAGAATTTGATGTAATGACCTAACGGCAAATAAACTCATGATAACTCTAGTCGATTCCATATTCCTGCTTAGCTACGCTTTTATTCAGTTTTTACCCTTAACATCGTTCAATTCTCATACAAACCTTTTTGATCTAACTATGCAGCATTTTTAAAATTTTAAACAAGTTCTGAGTAAATTTTTCATTGCAACCTGAAAAGAATTTTTTACAATTAAAAAAAAAAATCAAAACTAATGAAGCTATAATTCGAAATTCGCTTATTTTTTTTATTATTTTGAAGCAAAATGTGGCTATATTAAAACTAAATCAGTAATGAATTAAAGCTTAATTGCCTATTTCCATAGAGAAAAATAAATTTTAATAAAATCTTGCAAACATTCCAAAAGGAGCTTTAGCTGCGACAAAAATTAATGTATTATGAGCAATTGAGCTATTGTGCCTCGACAATGCGATCGTCGCTTGCGAGTGCTCACGTCAACAATGCTTAAAAGACAAACAGACGGTAATTAGTGTATCCATTGTTGACTCTTGACTACGAATCGACAAAATCTTGATATTCATTGTTGATGGTTACTGCTAGAGCACGTGGAATTGACCTGAAGGGATCCACGAAAAAGCCTGAAAATTAATATAGTCGGGCTATGACCTTGATGATTTTGTCGAAAACAGAATTTGAAAAAGTTAATCCATTTTCAAGTTAAGTTATCGTGCAAACGGCGCTCGGCCGGATAAACGTACAGACCAAGCGTGCATTCTTATAAGTAGCTTTCTGCTGAAGCTCCTAATAAAGCATTGAGGCAAATGATACACACTCGCGTAAGTTACTTAAAGTCTATGTTCAATAGTGAAGAAAAATTCGTTCAACGGCTATTCCTTTATTACCGATGCTGGACCCCATTACTGAGGGGAAGTTCCAAGTCCATTAGTTCTACTCCTTTGGGCAAAAAAGAGCCACAGTTTCGTAGAAAGTGGCGACGCTGAAACGGACGGGGGCTGCAGCGGTGTTGTTGTTCCCATATGTTTCACGGGGCAAAGGTATTTAGTTAGTTACTGGGGCCTTTATGGGGGTCAGTGTTCCACGGAGCGTGACCAATCGGACGGAGGTGAAATCAAAAGCTTAAAACCATCGCTCCAACTTATTAATATGCTCATTTATAATTTATGGAACCATAAATCTGCTCCCGTACTTGTCAGCTAATTTACGAGGGATCGCACTAAACAGGTCGGAGCCGCATTCGAGGGCAGCCTGTTCAATTGCGCGCCAAGGAATCCCATTAATAGGGAGCCTGAGCGGTAATGAAGCCCCCGTCGACGCACTCACCACCGCCGCACTCAACTCGCTGCCTGCCTACCTGCCTGCCTCTATTAATGGCCCAAAGAAAGGGAAGGGGGGAGGAGGAGGAGGAAAAAAGGGTAGGGGATTAGAAATGAAAGAAAGTCTACAATTAAGGATGTAAAAACAAAATTAATAACATTATTAAACTTAGGAATGTAAGAAACTTACATTTGGCTTTGAATTTAATGCTCGTTCACTAAAACGAATCCGGATAATAATTGAGTCACCTGCTCTCTATTAAATATTTTCGATTTATTAGTATTGTTTCTATATAGTGGCATTAAGTATAATATCAGATTTATGACTGAAAAAAACTCAGGCAGAGACTCTGACAACATTAAAATTTTTGTGGAATTCTCATCTCATTTAAGTTTTTTTTAATTCTTTATTAATGTAAATTTATTTAAACAATATTCGGTTTATGATCCTGCACGTTTTGCGGTTTATATTTAAAAAATTAAATTTGAATCTAATTACTATACAGCTTGTACAATACCGTGTATATCTAAATCAGAAGCTTAATTAGGAGCTTTAGCTTAAAGAATGTACGCTTGGTCTATCCCTTCGTCCGCCGTATACACGATAACTTGAAAACGGGTTGATTTTTTTCAACAATATGATTATCAAGGTCTTAGCTAGGCTGTATCAACTTTTCAGGCGTTTTTGTAAATTCCTTCATTTCAAATGCACGGCTCTAGCAGTGATCGTTAAGAATGCCAGGATCTGGCAAGTGATATATCAATCCATACGTATTGACAAGTCATGAATGAATAAAATGATACTTTCTGGTTATCGTTTAAGCATTGTTGATGTGGGCTTGGAGCACGCGCCCGTTACTATAAACGTTAAATAAATTATAATAAGAGAGCACGTGAAATGACACTGAGTTTGCCATTTTTTATTTACCGCCCTGCTCACCAATCGTCTGTCTTAATTACACATGTTGCATTAATAATTTTACGGTCGTACGAGACAAACTATATGGCAATTTGTATTTCTTAGTAAATTGGAATTGCTTTGTATTTTAACGCGAAAGTGGAATAATAAATTATATGTAAATCTGAAAAGAATTAAATAAGTTTTTATTAGGAGATTTAACTAAAATTTAAATTCTCAATTTAAAATTACTTCTGCGTCACAGCTAAAGCTCATTCTTGAAATGTTTAAAAGGTTTTATTTGAATACAGGAATACTGCGTAGTCGAGAATTTTATAAACTTACTGGTTATACTAAGGTAACGATGTAAATCAGTTTACAGGAATTGTAGGTGAATTATTAGTAACCAGCATCGATTGAAGCAAATTCACACACGAGGTTCTAGAACAATTTGAACAACTATTGTTGAGCAACTTGACTGTTGGAATCTGAGCAACATTTTTACTTTTGAAATTTTTAATACAAGAGATAGAGAACATATTGAAAGTGTGATTTGAGAAAATCCTTTTTCTCCTAAAATTGATTTGATGACAGTCTGAGCATTCAGCTTCATGAAAGTGAGGAAATGCAAGAATGTAACGGACTTCTAAAAAAGGCTACTGGATCGAAAGAACGAAAAGACAACTTTAACTACAAATTATAATTATATATGTAAGTAGCGTTCGCATTTTAAAGTACAGTAATAGCTTAGAAAGAAATCATAAGCAGACACAATTGCGGCCAAAAAGGGAAAATACTGAATGGAAGCACCAAAAGTAACATCAGTTAAACATCGTTAAAAATCAATAACTGAGAGGGCGTATACAAAAAACATAATGGGAAAAGATGATGTTTGATATCGAACACAAACTCAAACTACACTACAGTCAAAATCGCAAAGTAGATATGTAAAACAGAAGAAGTTCATAGTAATGAATCGTAATTTTCAGTACAGACGGAGGAGTATGAGAATCATTCAAATGAAAACGAGATACAAGGCTAATTAGAATTGCATTGTATACGTTCGATTTCTCGTGCATAGAAGATGGTGAGTTGTTTGTGGAACCATTCGTGGCTATACCTTTTAATCTGAGTAACATCCTAGACGCTGCGGATGCTTCTTTGGGAACCCGAAAATGTGAATAAATCTGGGGCGTATGCGGATGTTGGAGCGTCTTCCACCTCGATTTGGAAAGTCAGTCCTTGACGATTTTGGTGGGTGTTGGTAGCTATTACTGTGTTCCCATGTGGCAGAAAAAAGGTCAACATGATCTTCTGTCCACTTGTCTGCATTACTTTTGAGCTTTTTTGATGGCGAAAACGACATTGCTCCCATTGGCTGATTCATAACGAAAATACTATGCTTCATCTCTCGCAAACATTCCATCGACGAAACGGGACCTTCTTTTCATGCTGGAGCAAATGTTCCGAAGAAAGCCTTATGCGAATATCCTTTTTTCACACGACGCTCAATTCTTCTTGTACTGCAGACGATCCCTAAAAATCGTGTGCACACTTCTAACGCTCATTTCAGCTTTGTCGGCAAGTGATTCCATCGCGATTTTTCTGTCTTCTCGAATGACAGTATCAAAGTCCTCTGAGGAAATATCGATAATTTCACAGTTTGCTTGCCATGGAGTCGAACGACGATGACCACTCCAGTGGCGGATTTAAGAGGGGGGGGGAGCTACTGGGGCTATAGCTCCTCCCCCCCTTGGTCCTAAACTTATACCTGTTAGATAAATTGTAAAGATTTTTAATACTGCAATAAGGTGCTGGAAAAAAGTATAGAGCCGGGATGAAAATGCAAATAAACAAAGCAAATCCATGCTGATTTTGTTGCTTTTTTATAGACATGAATTAGATAATACAAAACATTATTTCCAGGAGCATTTAACAACGAATAAGGAATCAAATGCAAATTAACAGCCATTATGCCGACCTACCCTCTTGCAAGGTGGAAAAAAATTTAGAATCGTCCACTTTCTTGCATATTTTATTAGTTGAAAGGATTATTTAAGGTGATGAAAGTATACAGCAACGTCATATGAGAGCATATACCACACTGTTTGTGTAAAATAACACCAATACACAAGATGCCAAAAGGGCAACATCTTTCAGAGTATGAAAGAGGGCAAATTGTTGCTCTTAAGGGATGCGGAAAGACTGGATCTGAAATTGCGAAAGAGATTGGACGTTCCAAGTCAGCTGCTAACAAATTTCTCCAAACTCCAGAGAAACATGGAATGGCACCCAGATCTGGCAGGCCAAGTGCACTTTCCGCTCGCCAGACATCAAGAATAAGAAGCCTTATTCGTCATCAGCACCTCTCTTCTTCGCAGATTGTTGCCGAACTAGACCTCCCGTGCACTAGTAGAACCGTACGATATGTGTTGCATTCTTCTCCAAATCTGCATTACTCAAAAGTGGAAGGAAGACCACCTCTGACAGCAGCTCATCGTGAAGCGGGTGTGGCGTTTGCTAAAAAATATGTTACGTACGGTGACAAGTGGAAGAATGTTGTGTTCTCAGACGAGAAGTTCAACATGGACGGACCAGATGGGTTCAAGTACTATTGGCATGATATTCGAGATGAAAAGGAATTCTTCTCAAAGAGACAGTTTGGAGGTGGTTCAGTAATGACTTGGGGAGGGTTTGCTGCTGGCGGAACTACACCTATTGCATTCGTATCACACCGGATGAATTCCATTGCATATCAAGATATTCTGGCGGATAATCTGCTTCCATACGGTCCACTCATAACGGAGGGTGAATGGATTTTCCAGCAGGACAATACTGCGATTCACAGCTCGGCCTCAACCAAGGACTGGTTTGACGCTAATTCTGTGATTGCTCTAGACTGGCCATCCCGGATTCCAGATCTCAACCCAGTGGAGAACATTTGGGGAATCTTAGTGCGTTCTGTATACAGCAATTTCTGTCAGTACAGTAATAAAGAAGAATTGGTGAATAGTATCACTGCAGCATAGCAAAACCTTTTGGACAATACCAGATTAATAAAGGTCATTGAGAAAAAGGGTGCCTTTTTCAGGTATTAAACGTGAAACTCTAAACTTTTTTCCAACTTGCAAGTGGCTTGGTTGGGATAATGGCTTGTAAATTGCATTTGATTCCTTAATTCGTTGTTAAATGCTCCTGGAAACAACGTTTTGTATCATCTAATTCACGTTTTGCACAAAATCAGCATGGATTTGCTACGTTTATTTGCATTTTCATCCCGGCTCTATACTTTTTTCCAGCACCTTATTTTTACAAATTTACATTTACAAACTTCTGTATAGGAAAGACCCTAGGACCACCTGGGGAGGGGAGGTGGTTATTCGAATTAACTTATTAGCCAAAGCACCTTATTAGCCCTCCCATTCCCCTCCCCCTTGTTTAAGTTCTAGATCCGCCATTGCCACTCCTCTTGGAATGTCTTATTCCAGTCTTCAATATGTGGCAAAGACATACAGTTTTCTTACGCATTACTCATGCAGCGATTGACTTCTGTACTTCCGACATCTTCCGCGTTAGAAAGCGAAAACCATGAGTTTTCAGTGTTCGTTGATTCAATCGTGACTGTTTAGATGCTATTTGGCATGACATCTTGAACAAAGGCAGACTGCTATTCTCATCAGGTGATCGTAGAGTCACTTGCCAGTGCATCATAATGCTATAATGGTGCCACGACGTTTTCTATTGAAGATACCTATAGTAAATCCACTTGGCGTTTTACAAATCGTTTGGTTTGTTTTCATTTCAATGACCTTTACCAACACCTTCTAAAGAAAAAGCCTGCGCAAGGAAACGTCATAGATTATTAAATCGTCATTAGTAGTCATCTTTAATCGTATTTCTACCAATAATAAATTATGACTAGGTATGATGATATAAAATGTGTGACGTTTCCGTACGCAGGCTTTATTTTTAGGTGGCGTTGCTCTTACACGTCTACAAGAACTACGCCTAAAAATGATTCCAAAATGCGATATCAACAGTAGAAATGCAGAATAATTTCGACTTCAAAGAAGAGAATGGAATAAACGTAAGATGAAATGCATGATCAAGCTCATTTCGCTTCAAGTAAGGTGAAATGAGCAAATTTTTCATTGAGCCAAATGAGTGAAAGAAACTGATTGAGAAATAAGAAGTACTCCAAATTTCTTCCATAACCTTTGATTTGAGTCTCATTTATCATTGCTGGTTGAAATGGAAAAATTCTCAGATTTATTAATGCAATTACTACGAAATGAAAGCAACTGAAGCAATGGAACAATATTCTTCGTGACAACTTTCAAGACTTATCCACTGATTTCAGATCTTATCAAAGCATACTTCATGGCACTAGTATTATTTATTTAAGCTTACTCATGATTTTATACTCTTGAGATGGACATACACTCTATTAAGGTTTATAATTGATAAACATCCTATGGTATGATAGCTGCGTTATCTCGAATTAATGCATGCTCTGTTTTCAACATGAGTACCATTGTGTTTCATGATCACATGATATCTACTTTTAGCCAGAGTGCTAAGAGTGAGATATGCATAGTCGATACAAGATAGCCGGCCACATTTCAAGCCCAAATGAAATTGTATAAATAGACGGTGCTTTTGAAAAACAGTTATTTTTTTTTACGTTCACAAATTTAACATCTTTTTTTTTGTATAAAGTATAAAATTCTAATTATCTAATCATTTTGTTTGATGACTTGCATACAATGTCCACCAAATTATAAAGCTTAAGGGAATTACAATCGCAACAAGTCCCTAGTTGAAAACTGATTTGCTATTCCACGATTATAAACTAAAATCAAGAAATTTTTACATTTGAAAGCTAGGGCGGTTCCTGACGTCAAACAAACGTCAAACAACCCTTTCAACAATCATTTAAAATTCAATAGAAAGATAAACTTTCTATTTGAATTACAAAGATAAACGTCTTTTCTAAATTCATCTTATTTAAGGGTCAGCCCTTGTATAAGTTAAATCTCGTTTTAAGATCTTGAAGTGAATAAGGAAATTCACTATCTCTAGCATATCCCCAAAAAAATAACATTGGCTCAGAAAATTTAAGTTTTAAAACAGTTTTTTTTTATATATACAAGAGATGCAAAAAGAGCCTCCAGAGAATAAATTTAATACCAATAGCATTATCCAATTATGTTTAGCAATTTTCTATCTAAGCAAAAAAGAGAATTCCAGCTGCTACTGCAAGAAAGGATATGTCATCGAGTTAAACATGTTTTAAAACCGTGAGTTAAAACGATTTCCATATAAAAGCGAGAATCACCTAGCGCCTACTTATCATAACTTAAATTTATAATAACATTGTTTTTAAGTAACACTGTAGTTAAAGAGCTTTTTTATATTAGAAAGAATTTATCATTAGATGAGATGATTCTAGTGAATATAGGGCATAAGAAGTATGGATCTGGAAACATCACAACGGATTTATTCATTTTGATTACTTGAAATGCCTCGACATCGGGCTCAAATCAGGACAACAATTAACGCCTATGAATTCAGTTTGAAGGCACGGTTCCCTTTTAATAACGAAATTATTATATTACATTCAATTTAAAAAGAAAATTTAATATCAATCATCGTATTGCTTTGTAAAATACAGAAATATTAAACATTCTTACAATTTGCATATTGGCATGTAAGCAAGCACACATTTCTCGGTATTTTTTTTGTATTAATTTTAGAATTTGTTCTTGTTGAACTTGTTAAAGCAAGATGTAACTCATTAAACCGGACTATAATGAAATTGCCAAAGTGCGGTTGTCTTCACCTAAAACGAACAGAAAATTTTTAGCAGAAGAATGGCGTTGAAATAAAACTGATCTCTGTGTTTAAGTGAAACATCTCTTGTAAATAATTTTTTAATCGTGAGGGGAAAAGAAGAAGAAAAACCGTTGTTTCATTTTTCTCCCTCGCTGAGCGCCGTTTTCATTTATCCAGGTGAGCGACCGACCGTCGGGTCTTAGCTTTTGTCTTATTTTCCCTTTCTTAATTATGCGAGGAAATATCACCGGCATAAGAAGGGGAAGAGAAAAGCCTCTTTAATGGCTTGACAGCGGGGGAGCCGTTATGGAAAGCTAACCCTTGGGATGGCGTGAAATCTGTTGGACGGTGCACCGTCTCCACCCCCGCCTCCCTGCCGTTTGTGTCGGTCGTCGCCTCATTTGGCCGCGGCCTACAGGGTCAACAGGTAGAGAAAAAGAGAAAGAGAGAGAGAGAGAATAAAAAGAAGAAGAGGACGGTGGAGAGAAAGAAGAAGAAAATAACGCCGACCCATCCCCGTACACTCGCTCGCTCCCAATGAAGACATTGCCGAGTGCGGCATCGGTGGAGTCGACAGCGGGAGATCTCCACCCGACGGCCCCAAACGAACGAGATCACCCGAGGCTCTGTTTCCTTCGAATCGAACAATGAATGATTAAAGAAGGCCTCTCCAAGTACAAAAATCCCTCATTTAGAAGTTAATTGTCTGCGTAACACACCACCGCCGTGAAAGAAATGAAATAACAACAGTTGCCACCGACCGTTTCCACTCCAGTCGGAAATACAATGAACCCCTTCATAGGAACCATCGAGTTTCCCTTTGTAGTCATTTTACATTAATAAAAAGTAAAAGTAAAGAATTAAGATTCCAAAGAGAAACCATAATATGAGTCAGCACTTCCGAATCGCGCACACACACATCGACAGACAGAGAAAGTGATTGAGTGAAGAAATGTTTTTTGATTTAAAAAAAAGTAGCTGTAATCACATCTCCTGGTACACATAATAATCGTAAAGCATTGCTTGGAAGAAATTCACTGTCTAATAAAAGAATGCAAATTTCCCAATTAAAACATTATAAATGTCTAATTATGGATATGTGATGTTCAGATTTCGTAAATGCATCCATTATAAGTATGCAATATGGATGTACTTCTATAGAGTGGATGTTTCATTACTTATCTTTTTAAAATTAGCACAATCTAGGCTATATCGAATTTTCTTTTAATAAAATTGTAAAGGTTTTACATATTTCTTTTTTTTTTCTCTTACCAAATAAGTCTTATCATGTTAACGGTGAATTCCAGGTAATCGCATTCCCTTTAATAGCCGTCATATTTATAATTAGTTTGCAAAGTCTCATGCCATGTAGAAAAGGGTTTCTTTAAAGAGGAACAAGAATTTAAAGAGGGGTTCTTTTAATTATTTTTATAAGTTTCTTCGTAAGGAACCCTTATTCTGGTGCATTTGTAATGCTTGATCAATGTGCTTGTTATAATCAGTTGAACAGAAAAAATTGAAGAATCACGTCTACCTATGAAATGATACTACATTTACAACTGACAAAACTGAAAATGAATGGCCAAGATGCTCAAGGAAATAAGCTGTGAATAATTATGATAGAGATGTAATAAGAAAAATCATGAGACAATAGATATGCAAAAAATAAAAAATAAAAAAAGAAAATGATGGTCGTTTATGCTTCATCCGATCATCCAAGCATACGCAAATTTTTGTGTTTAAAACTTTCTTTCGGGTCCATTGAGATCACAGCTTAAAAAATCGATACCGTGATAAAAATCAACTATTTCTTGTATTTCGGCTTTAATTAATAAATAGTCATTTAAAAATTCTTGAAAATATAGTTAAAAGATAGTGACATTTTTAAAAACAAATTCAATTCCTTCGGACAAATTCAATCCTAGAATGCTAATGAATGCTTTCATATATCAAGCTCGCTAATAGAAATATAAGTTAGGGAGGGAGGATCTATCTTGAATATTAATAATCGATGTGCACCGCAATGTTTTTTTATAAAAAAGTCTCGAAAACATCTGGACTTCTCTATATGAATAATCAAGTACGTGAATAAATCTCTACAAAACATAAACAACGCAACTGGATTCAGTGGTAGCTTTTTTAAATCCACTTTTTTGAGCATGTGGATGTTTTTTTAATCTTCGAGAACAGCGATAAAATGTCGTCTAGCTAAAGTACGTCAATGACCGATTGAGTAAGGTCCAAAGAAATTCGTTCCGTGTGGTGGTAGGGGAATACCCAATTCTTGTTTTACTTCTGTCGCGTGGGAAGTGCAGGGATTTTAGAAAAACTTGACCAATATTTTGCAACAAAGCGTTTCCTTGGCTCGAATGGAGTTGCACATTAACGAAGAGTGCATGTGGATATCATAAGCCATAAACACTAAAATTTCCAATAATGTGGTTATCCAACCGAACATTTAATGATACCATCTAGAGCGACGATGCGCAGCCTCTCGAAGGTTGGCAGAAGGATTTTTTGGGGTTGCGGAATTAAAATTATTTCCTAAATATGTGTTTCATTATATCTCCTAATTATTCAAAAACTTTTAGGAATCACGTAGGAGTTCTGTCTAAGAAAAGAGGTTGCAAATATAAATGGCCAGTGGTCTAGAGCAGTACTTCTTAAACTTTTTATATTCGCGACTCCTTTTCTACAAAGTATGTTTTCTACAAACCCCACGCATAGTTATGTAGGTGTGAATAGCCCACCAAACCAAATTTTTCATGACGCCCACAATTAATTACGCGATCCCCACTTTAAGAATCTCTAGTCTAAAGCATCGTTTCCCAAACTGTCGGTCGCGACCTAATTCCGGTACCCCACGTGTTGTTATTGAAACGTGATATTTTATAATCACAAAAAAATTAAAAATCATATGAAACAAGGAAATGAGAAAAAGAGGGCTCGACAAACGATGATAGCGAAAACCTGGATATAAAAATTAGGTCGCGATGCTCAAAAATTTAAGAAACACACTTCTCGTGTGTGATCTACCTTAGATTTCAAAGTGCTCGTATTTTGGTTTTATTCTAGGCTTGCATTTCGTTAGATTTTATTAAAGTTTGACTCGAAGGATAGCGAATATTTGCAACATCGCAAATCACTCAGATTTTGAGACTTTTGAGGCACCAAATTTGTACGTAGTGTGTCAATTTTGAAACTTCCAAATGGACCCATAAATTTAAGTATAGCTTCTCTATATCTTGAGACTATCATTGTTTGATTACCAACGTACTCCAGACTCAGTCGAAAGTGAAAATCTGGAACAAGATTGAGCATGTTAATCCTTGTTTGTTTATTTGTTTGTTTGTTTTAATTTTAATGCTTTCTCGGCCTCCGTTCTACAGATAATTACTTCAGTACTAAAATTTTCCTTCATAATATCATAAAATTTTCTAAGACTAGAGGGCACATTTCTTCCTAATTTTACAATTTTTTTATTCCAATTCATGGACATGTTTTCCGCAGCAGGAGGTAAGGCAAATAGCTCTGAATGCCCTTTCGTGCAATAAAATCTGAAATTAAAAAAACAGATGAGAATGCATGGTACTGCATTGTCAGAATGTTCTCAAAACCGCAAGCAGTTAAAAATATCCTTACGGTATTTGCGAAGTCGGCCGTTTTGTTGCCAATTTTTTCGATTTTTTTATTATTTTGACTTCAGTTTCGGACAGAGCGTCAAAAATTATGTAAAAGTTATAACAGGCACACATCCTAAGTATTCGGGAACATACATGATATATCTATTCATATATGATGGTCAGAGTTTGGTTATCTATTCTTTGACTTTAAAAATTTGGCTTTTAGATTTTGGTTTTTAAAATTTCATTGGTCAGCATCGATCATTCTTTCTTTTAGATCACATTGCAAAACTGATAAGATAGTTTAGATGCTTTTAGACCTTAAAATATTACTCTGTTTTCAGATTTTCAAAGCGTTTCGAGAGTAAATTAAAATTATTTTACTTAAAATAATAATTCATTTACTGTGTATATGCCCATTTAAGTCATATCTCAAAAAAACAGACGTTGAAAACCCGAAATTTGTTTAAATTGTTCAGGTATTATCATCTAACACTCCAATTACATAATACAAGGCTTCTGCATCCGGTAAGTCGGTCATTGAAGAAAGGAGGAGTTTGGGTAGGTCAAAAAAAAATGAGAAGACAAAAAAGAGGAGTAAAACTACCTTATAGAGGGATAAACTTAAATGAAGGGGGGAAAAAGAGAGAAAGAAAGCCCAAGTAAGAAGAAGGCGAGTGAGTGGCTGTGCGTGAATAGGAGGAGGCAAGGAGGAAGAGGTGGAAGGTCAATGGCGCCATACGTACATCAGGAGCATCTCGGCAAGATTTGTTTCAACTGATAACGCAAGGTAGCGTCTAGTTAAGGACTCTGTACGCTCCGAGTGAGTATTTATCTGACAGATGAGAAAGGAGGGGGATGATTGGATAGGGAAGTTGAGAATGGAGGGGAACGAAAAGTTAAAGGAGAATACAACCAGCCCATTTTCCAAAATGGAGCAATAACGACTTGACAGCAAAAAGAGAGTGTTTGGAAACTCACTTCCCTACCAAAAATAAAAAAAATTAAGGAATGCAAAAATTATATCCGACATCAATGTAGGTGAATATTTAAAAGTCGGTTTAAGAAATTTAGATAAAGTTTGTTAATATATGCCAGTAGCTTCATTATTATTCAAGTAGTTATATTCTTGCTTTTAGACAAGGGTAGGAGGAAGTTTTTAAAAAACATATAAAGGCTGCACAAAAGTTTGGGTATCCAGAATTCACTTGCCAATATTTTTGTCTTAACGAATTTTATATCAATTTTGAAACAATTTTTAAAAAGCTTTTAATGACTTTAAGTTTATTAAATAATCAATTAAAAAAAGTTTTTAAATGTTTTAATTTGAATAAAATCTTGTAAACATTCCAAGGAGGAGCTTTAGCAGTGAAGCAGAAATACATTTATACATTTATTAAAAAGAAATTAACCCCCCCCCCCCCGAGTAGGGGAAGGCAAGTGGCAGATCCTGCGGTCATCTATTTTTACCCCTTTATCTGCATTTTTTACCTCTCCCCAAGTTTTTTAATCGTACGTAATACTTGTATGTATAAAATGTAAAAAAAACTCGTATTTTCTTTCCTTTTTCATCATTTCCGAACGTATTATATATAACATGTCATATGTTGCCATAGTTCTAAGGACCAAGTGACTGCCACCCCTGCAAATCCGACCCCCCTGGAACAATTGGGCCTAAACTTCATAGTACTGTAGATCTTGCCTAGAGGAATTTGGAAACTGAATTTCACGCATTTACGTACCTAAATAGCACATATATATGTTGTCCTCTCTGAATCCCAACCCCGTAATTCCGACCCCAGTGTACCAATCAAAACCAAACTAAATAGTGCAGATGGACATGGCCATAGGAAGCTACTTTCCGAATTTCAACCTGCTACCTCAAAAAATATTGGTAGAAATTATGAAGGGGTACACAGTTAAGACATAATAAAACCAATAAGTAGCTCCATACTTCGGCTACTTAATAATATAGATTATGAGCACTTGAGCATCGTGCGTCGACAAAGCGATTTCACGTGCGCGCGCCGATGTCAGTATTGCTTAAAAGATGAACAGAAGGTAACAATGTATACGACAAATCGCTTTTTGTATTGCTTCTTGACAAATCGATTGTTATATGACATGCCATTATCTTTGTATTCTTTACACTCACTGTTTTAGCACGTGAATTCGATATGAATGGGTCCACGAAAAATTCTGAAAAGTTGATACGGCAGAGCTAAGACTTTGATGGTTATATTTCTGAAAACAGGATTTGAAAAAGTTAATTAGTTTTTAAGTTATCGTGCAAACGGCGGACGGCGGGACGGACGGATAAACGTATAGACCAAGGGCGCATTCTTATAAGTAGCTTTTATGCTAAAGCTCCTAATAAAATAAAAAAATTTTGCTAGCCTTCCTGGGCGCGTTTAGAGGGGTATCTCAATTACTGTTTCACAACTTTGGAACAGGTTGACCAAATTTTAAATGTAATGGCGTTTTGAAAAGCCTGGTGAGTGTGCTTTAAGGATAATCAATCAAAATAGATATGTAGTTTGTTACCATAAATATGCTGGTAAGTGAATTTTGAGTGTTACAAACCTTTGCGCAACCTGCATATAAAATTACAGGGTTATCTCTCCTTGATTACTGTTCTACATGATTATAAAAAATGAAATTATTTTGCGCTAATATAATTTTAAAAAAAACTCTCAGTGTAAAAAAAAAAATATCCATTGGATCTTTTCCGGCTATAGTCGTCAGAACTGGTTACTATTCATTTGCAACAAGGGCTTAAAATATAAAATAACGCTTCACAACGAACCTGTAATAATTAAAATTTTCAGATTCTTTATATATAATAAATTTTAAGAGTTTAAACACAGTGATTAGCAAGGGGCTTCAATTAAGCCGACTTCCAGCGACAAACTAAATAGATGGCTGGGCACTAGAAACCTAATCTAATCGTATACAATTTCAATTTAACTTGCCAGCTTTATGTTTAACTATACTCCTATAATAATAATGATAGTTATAGAATAGAGCACTTACCTTGTGCCTAAGTTATACGGAAATTTTCCAAAATTATAGTTTTTTAAGGGCTCAAAAGTGCTTATTACCCCTGGGAAGAAGGTGTGGCCTGAAAATTTTGCCTGAAAAACGATTCATTCTTCTCTTCCAGATATGAACTGGCGATCTACAGGATAAAACGATCTTGTGTGCTAATTCTTTTCTGATAATAAGATGAATTAAAGCGAAATTTTTAACGTGACTAAACGGTATATATACTTAAGATTTCCATTTTTTTATGTCGATTTCTTTGTACTGTTAGAAATTTCTTGCATTTATTTCTGAAAATAATTCACAACAAAAATATTAATTAATAAATAGAGGAATTCTGAATTATTTGAAATCTAGGACAAGTATAAATAAACAACTGAGAGGGAAAGCATAGATTGACAGATAGGGATAGTGTGAGCGATAGGAGTCTATTTAAATTCGCATAGATTTCTTAATGAAAGGTTAAATTCTAAATTACCTGTGATTTACTTCCTTTATAGACACGTATAAGTGTGTTGTATATGCTGTTCGGCAAGACACAAGGTTCGAATTTATCCAGAAAAAAATGGAGTACGGTTAAATACTTTGAGGAATTATGGCGGGGGTGTATCAACAGATACTCTTACAGACAGATGCCTCGAAAAACAAAGTAAATTAGAAGGAATAAAATATTAATTCAGAAATTGTGTTTTCATTGAGAAACCTTGCAATTCATGCCCCAGTTGGACGAGTTATTTTACTTCAAAATAATCTCAGGAACATGTAGTCAAGTTATGGACATCCTCTTGTGAGATACACTGTATACATGCACATAAGAGGATCCAAAAGCTTATACCTGCAAGTCGAGCCTTTTGTATATCGAATTTCATTTCTAGATCTGACTATTCCTCTTATGTGATCTGTGTAGACAGACATAAGCTTCTGTAATTTTAAGAATTTTTGAATAAAACTGTTTACTTTGAAAATTTCAAAAGAGCACATACATTAAGAATTTGGGAAGTGTGTCTCTGCCGAGCGCGATTCTCCTATTTTTTAACCATTTTAAAACTCTCGCAGCCGACCGTTGACATATATCAAAAAATGAACGGAAACATAGCAGCATTAATTTCTATTTCCATTTATTTGTCGCGTTTATTTGCAGTGGGGTAATTAAAATAAGAAAACGGGCAGAAGAAAAGTAGTAGTTTAAAAAAAAAATTTACACATAAAAAAGATGCAAATGGATAAAATTCAATTGTGAAACAGGACTTGTCGTCAATTAAAGCGCACAGACAAGAAAAACAAATACATGTGAAGCCTATGGGAAGTGCTTTCGCAAAAACCGACATAACCAGTGAGCCTTCGTTATTGACTTGACGAAGGACAAGAAACAGAAAAAAATAAACAGATCAATATGACCAAACGAAAGCCTTTTCCTAATAAATATATAACAATCTATTCACTATGCATTTAAGTTTGTGAACTTCTCTTAAGAACACGCAATTGTATAAAACAAAAATTAGCAGGTGAATATATTACGAACAGCAGAGTAAATAAAATCTAAGCCGGGTAGTAGGGCAATCCGTCCTTTTCCTCCTACACGTCAAATACAAAGGTCCCGAGAAGCGATAGACCTACAGTTTCCAATTAATAGAAAATTGAAGATTTTTTTTTCCTTCGGAGCTAGCTGACAAGCGAGAATCCACTCGTTTCTGCTGTCATGAGGTGTGTGTATTAAGCGAGAACGGTGAGCCTGATTTCGAATCCAGTGAGAAAGTACTGTCAATAAATACAATTTATATATATATATTTTTACTCGACACAAAACAATTGTTCCTATGAGGATATTTCCATAAATTCTCCTTGCGAATCAACTTTCAAATACTATAAAAACCTCAAAGGTAAATTCAACCGCTATGGAACGGTCTGGGCGACACCATTTTAAGAATCAGTAGGATGCGAAGGTGACGGGAGACCACCTTCCTGTCTTCCTCCAACTGAACCGCTGCCAAGTACCTGGCTCGAGCTCTCTTTTTTTTTCCTTCTTAGATTTCGCCATCCTCTAAAGCACCACATGATTTTAGAATAAAATTTCATCGTGGAATATCGCATCTGGAGCTATTCACGTGACACCAAGGGAGGTCTGTTTAATAAACGACCAGACTTTTGCCATAGCGAACGAACCAATGCACCGATTGAGCTCCTGTAATTTGCGCCGCTAGTGGCAACATTTGGTAACGAAATGTTATTTGGTGCATCATGCAGACACCATTTTGGTAAGTAAAAATGGATTGAGCTATGGAAAAAAAGAGCTGGGTTCAAAATTTTTCGCGATAACGCACCAAGTCACTTGCATCTGCTTATTGGTCAATTTTTTGCCCGCTAAAGAAGTGGCCGTTCTTCCCCACCCTCCGTACTCTCCAGACTTGGCTCCAGCAGACTTTTTCCCCTTTCCAAAGTTGAAAACCACGTTAAAAAGACATCGTTTTCAAAAGGTGGATAAGATTAAATAGAATTAGCAGAGTCAGCTAGGCACTATCTCAAAAAAAGAATTCCAGGTAGCATTCCAACAGTGGCTGAAGCAATGGGAGCGCTGCATTGTAAGCAAGGGAAACTACTTTGAAGGGTTAATTCAGTTAATTCAGTTAATACAGACTCGTATATACCGGAATAATTCGTATATGCAAGGGTTGTTTTTATTATATCCTCCACGTTTTCGCTTAGCAGCATTATCGTCTATACCGAATAATTCGACATTATCATCGAAAGGAATTTAGTTCTCTTCAACGAAAACTCAGCGCCAAAAACATGGGCAATCACAAATTATGCACAGTCATTATGTGTAAAAGCATTCTAAGGAAAAAACTTATTATTTGACAAGGTTAAAATCGGTTTATACCTGAATTTTCAGTAGAATTATTGCTATTGCGACTGTGCACAAGCAAGCAACTAACATTCCTCATTCACGTAACCAATTTTATGTATTTCAATTATATTTTGAAAAGCAGAGAGTCTGTTAATTTAGACGAATCAAACGCATTAACTGAATCGTAATTTGTACTCATTCTTGAGGGGTACTTGAGCAATTTGTTCAGTATGAATATGTCTCAGTTGGTAAGAGCGGTGCCAACGATAGGCATGGTCCCTGGTTCGAATCCAGGTCGCGGGAATTTTTCCTTCCCATTTCAATTTGTCATCTCGAAATGTTTGAAGATGTTTCTTCAGTTTCTTTATTATCTTATGTTTGAAGTCGCTAAATATTAAAATCCAAAATGGCAGTGGAGGAATCTGATGATCATTTCATGATCGAACTGAGACACTAACTTTTTTTTTTCTTTTTTTTTGCGCATGAGATAGAAGTGTAATACTGCAATTAACAATATTTAATTAACAGTGTTAAATCGATAACATAATTTCTAAGGAGACCGTGGATATTCTAAAAGCATACCAGTCGGTATTGAACTATGAGGTTTATAATTCGCACAGAGTGGTAAATGAAATTCCCGTTAATTTTGAGAAACTCCATGATGGCATTTAAATGTTTACAATAAATGCCCTTCCATAACTATAGGCTAACTCATAGTAGAATTCATTATTAAACCCTTGTAAACGGTGGATCTGCTTTATTTCGCAGTAGTGTTGCAACACTTGCTCTTGGTCTTTCCCTTACTCTTTGCATTGTTTCAGCTGACACAAACTTTACCTGCTGTGTCGCCATTTTATAAAGGCACTGTACTCATGAGTGAGTTTACGGCTCTTTTTACATATTGCTTATTTCTGCTATGTTATGCAAGATGTGTTTAAAAAATTTGGTAAACGGTATATCAGAAACCAAAGAAAACAGAAGATACAAAGTGATTGCCATTGGCCCCAATGCACTTTTGTAAAGTTGCTGAAAACTGTCAGCAAAGAATTTCTTTTGGAATCGCTCGAAGCGTTGATGTCACACGTCCCTGGATATACGGTACGTCTGCAAAACGTGTAGCTTTCAGAATTCCCTTAAGACGGGGAAACAAAAGAAAGTGTGAAGGCGCTAGATTTTAGGAGTACAGTGGATGTTCGAAAAAATTACATATACGCCGCGCTTATCTAAGATGTTCCACATGTTGGGCATTGTGCGGGCAAGTATTGTCGTGAACCAACATTCCATGAGTCTCCGTCGCCGTTTTCCCCAATTTGTAACTGGTAATTCTAAATCCACCCCCATGGAAATTTGGTTTTCAATGAGAGTTACATGACTAACAGCACCGTATAGAGAGTGTTTCTTGCGGCACTAGACCCAAGTAAAATGCTAAATGATGTGAAAGATTAGGAAAAACAATTTGTATGATTAGTGTTGCCAAAGCTTCACTCTTCCACTACCTTATCTTCTGAGGATGACTGCAGCTTTCTATGTTTTCTATAATATCTATACTTTCTCTCTATGTTGTCGTGAATGTTAAATAATCATGAGGATCTATTTGAAATTCAACCTAGCAGGGGATCAGCCTACTGAGGCTTTTGCTAAGTCTTCCAAGGTTGCAATAAAAGGACAAACACAAACATCCCTCCCCTCAGTGGGATTCAAACCCGCGACTTGCTGATCTTAAAAACTTGTAATCGTCAAAAGAATGCCTCAGTATTACTGTAATGCGGTATCATTCGGCTTATTTATTCTTTAACTATAATTTATTCTACAATATTGGAAACGCTTTACCCATGAAGAACGCAGACGAAGCTCTCATCTCTCTTTATTTTGACAAAGGCCAAATGAAAGAAACTTAAGTAATACAAAATCAGTGCATTCTCGGCGTTCTTTATTAAATAGGAAAAAATCTACTACTGGATTGAAAACGAGGAATTCTTCTTTCACGTCTGATCTTCTGAATTAAGAAGGAAAAAAATCGGTAGACTTAATTTTTTTTTTGTTTCTTTCAATTTTTGTTATTATCGAGTGAGTTATTTTTTCCCTGGGGGATAATTTATTTCTCCCCCCATTTTCCTCATTGATCCCCTTGGATAGACCAGTAGTGGTTGAGGGGCGTGGTCGTAGCGAGGGGTTCGCACGCTGACCTTCGTTGGCAACGAGCGATAATTGTTGTTTGGCGAGCGAGAGGGCCGATGCCGTTGCTGCCGTCGCCGCCGCCCTCTTGTTCGTATGACCCACCCCTAAGGACGAAAGGGTCCACCATCTTCCTCCCTTTCCCTCAGCCTACGGCCCGCCTCGAACCACCCTTCACTCATCGCTCACCCTTCGGGCAATAGGTTACACGAAAATATATCTGTGTGGGTATACACGTGAGATCAGTTACATTCGACGGATATGAAATTACCCGACAGAAGCAGACAAAGAAGCAAGACCATCACGAATGCAGACAATCAACAGCAGACGCAATTCAAAGATACGTCACCTGGGAAGGGATGTTACAGACGATGCCGTTTAAAATAAATGGTCCGTCCTCGATAATAAAGGCACCTAGAGGCAACTATGGCAAAACACTTTGCATAGTGGCACCAACTAGTCTTAAACGGGAGCCTCGGAGCAATTACTCTCTCCTCAAACCCAGATAATAATTACTCTGCCGATCACTAGAGGCAATGTTCGGCCAATCCAGCAGTTTGCATAATTACAAAGACAAAAAGCCCAATCTTCATTCTCCCTTCCCTCTTACTCCTTTCACACTCCCCTCCTTTCCCTTTATCTATCTATCTTTTGGTTAAAATTTTTAAAAAAATATTAAAAAAAAAATAAACTGAAGGGGAAAAAATTGAAGTTATTGGGTATTTACCATGTCTTTGTGCTGTCGTCATTTGAGATGTCTTGGTCATCTGTGCAAATAGATTAATTCCAGTAGCTGAAGAATGATGATCGTTCTCTCGTTCCCTTCAAATATATAAAAGGAAAAAAGTTGATTCACTTCCATCTGAGTTGTGCGGAGAATACACAATCATCCACTGACCAGCTCAAGCTTAACGCAACATAACTAGCATATCAGAGATCTGATCTTGAAGGAAAAAATACACAATTTATCAATTAATTTAATGTTTATATTTAAAGTAACACGGAGTACGCATTTATAATGCAAATCTTATAACGTAAAAAAATTAACTGTTCATAAAGATAAAATGGTAATCATATCCATGCTTGGCAAATAGTTTCCAGTGCATTTCTTTAACCTTTTAAAATGTTTAGTTTGAGCTTTAAGACTCAAATTTAAAATCGGAAAATATTTTAGAGTTAAAACTTTAAAGCGTAAAAAACCCGAGACATTTTTTGTTCATCTTTGTAGTAGAGCTCAAAGTAAGTTAATTCCTAAAATAAATGTTGTCTAAATTTTGCATAAACTATAACATATAATGGTAGAGGCGCCGAAGTTTCCGTTGATTAACCTATGCACTTCTGCTACACCCTATGAACCATTGCCGAAGTGGTACATTTTTGTGCATTTAATCTTCTCTGGTGTATTTAGTGCATCCTTTATAACATTTGTTACAATTTAAGCATCTTATTTAATTAATAACGAAGAAGAAGAGCAAGCACTTTACATCCTTCTTTTGGTGCAATTTGAAAAACTTCAGTGGCAAAGCGGACTATATTCTGGAAGATGGGAGCATCAAGACTTCAAGCAAGCCCAAATTAACTTGGAGATCACAGATGAACTTGAAATCTACCAAGAATGATTCAAGTTAATGAACATCTCGGCCACCAGTTGATAAAGGGAAGAACGTCCTTTCATAGTTTAGAGAAATGAAGAGAAACGTGTATGTTTATAAATGAGAACAGACGGAGATTGAAGAATCTTTCAGCAGGACGAGCTGAGACCCGAGTCTTACAGCAACAACTCCCTGCTGATTCTTAAAATTATCGGCAAATTTCGCCTTCATCAAGCACTATGACAAGAATCAATTTGCGGCGATGACTGAGCGCATTCCCTGCTCGAGTGACGCCACACGCAGCTCTTCGCCAAAGGAACGTGTCCCTACGGGTGAAGAACACGCTCGCGGGACACAACACAATAATGTTACAATTAAAACTACTTTTTATGAAAAAAAAAACAAATTAAGAAGGACTTAGGTAGCCTTAAGTTATTGTGTCTTTTTCAACTTCTGTTCTTGCAAAGTATAAATATTTCGGGCATAATTTACGAAGAAAACAGGTTTAGACTTTTAACATCACTTGATCTTGTTTTTTATGTACTTAAGGATTCACTACAAATGAGAATCAGTGTTATTGATTATTGAAGACCTTTTTCTTCGATTGATATTCGGTTGAATTAGAAATAATTCTCCATCTGTCCTTTTAAACTAAAGGGGAACACCAAATTAAGTAACAAGTGGTAATAATCTTTATCTTGGAAGGTAATGAATTTGGCTGTAGAAACATAGGGTCATTTATTATGTTGACGTAGACTGTGTTTATACGTATGCAAACTCGATGAAATTACATACATGGCTAAATCACCAGGGTATAGTAAAGACTTAAGTGGTACAAAAGTACTTCGCCTAAACAGAGCATTGTACGGAATAAAACAATCCAGCAGATGCTAAAAATACATGTTTTTGAACAGAACTTCCACACTTTGAACCAAACTTTTGTCTAAATTTTGCATATACACATAAACTAAATTAATTTACAAGGCTAAACCAATTGAGACGCGTGTCTTTCAGCAATAACTCTCTTCACTGGAGATAGGCTGAATGGAAATAATGAACTGCTGCTAAAATACTTTGAAAGAATTCCGTATCAAAAATTTGGTTTATGATTCTATAACCGGAAATTTTTTTTTCTTATTTCATAATATTAAAAATTTACAAAATGAAGATGTCAATTAAGAATAGCAAATAAATCTCCCCAAAATAGGATACCTTCCATTCACACAAAGGGCTTGCTTCAATTCCCCCAAATAGTTTGATACCATGAATGAAAACAAGTGTGTGATTTTGTCTGGCTCGGTTTCCCTCGGCTGGGCCAAAAATCAACGCCGTTCACCTGTTACGTTATTCGCCCTGCAACGTTAATGATAGTGCCGGTGTTCTCATGATGCGTTCGAGGGGTGTTACGGGGGCAGGTGTCAACGAACAACTCATCTACAGGCTTTCCCATGTTGTTGCTTATAGGGCTTGAAACAACTGCTCCGTCCGTCCACCGTCTGTCACGGCCGCCCTCTTTTTACCTGTGGATGGGAAGAGAGAGAGAGAGAGAGAGAGAGAGAGAGAGAGAGAGAGAGAGAGACCTCGCTCACTACCGGTGTTGCCTTCAATCATCCCGAGCAGCGGGGGCTTAATGCCTCGGCTTAAGTGGCAATCTTACTAAGTGAAGCCGTTTGGATTAAAGGCACAATGAATAATTCAATCTCCTTTCAAGTTGAAGAGAAACTGTTTTTCTTCGTACAAACTCCTTATAAGAAAAAGTAGGTTCGAAAGCAAAGGTTTTAAATGAAAATTTAAAAAAATACCTGTAGAAATTTTAAGTAGCCTAAAAGATATGATACAAGTTTTAAAAGAATTTTAACTCGAATGGAGTCAAAGTGATTTACGTAATAAAAAAACTATAAACGTTTGGAATACGAAGCAAACATTTCTAAATAAATCACTGGCGAAGTGTGGATTTAAAAATTTAAAAGCAAATCATAAAAAACTCGAGTTGCAGAGAGAGAGATAGAGAGAGAGAGAGAGACCAAAGGAGGGGGATCCACGCTTATTTTGAAAGAGGATTTAAAATTATGATAGAAACAGAAGAAAAACAAGGCAAGAAGGTTAAAGCCATTTGGCTTCTGCCTATGGAATGCTAACAAACTCATTTACGTAAAACGAAGGTAAACATTTATAGATGACAGAAAGTAAAAGATATCTCTCTATATATCTTGTATCATGTAGGGAACAATTAGGGAAAGCTTCGAAAGAACTTTTTTTCTTGTTTTATGAACTTCTAAATCTTTGAAACGCTGGCTTATACGAAAGGGGAGAAGAGAGAAAAATGGGGAGAGAAGAGAAGGGGAAACCGATATGGGCTATCTATGAGGAAGAAAACGATATAAAAAAGGAGAAAACCCTGTAAATGAGGATGATGTAGTGAAAGAAAAATGAGCTGATGTAAATACTCGGGTTTGCATATTAATTGCGTAAGTTCGCACAGAGATTCATAAAGAGAATGCTTACTGAGTCTCACAGGGAGAATGTTCGCACAGAAATTCAGTATTCGCTTAAGTCAATGTACGAAGACTTTTATCCCTGGAAAATACTTTTAACGATGTCTAATGTTTGATTAAAGATGCCTTTGTGCCAATAAGAATTATTAATGAACTAAAGAACTTAATCGTATTACTTATTTTAGCGTAGCCTATATTAATATTTGTTCAAAATTTCTCGAATCACAACGTTCTTCGTGAATTACTTCTGTTAATTAGACTTGCGTTTCGTATATGCTCATAATAGGATAATATTGGACTCGGGTCTTATCATATCTGAGATTGCCTACTTTGTTGAATTCGACTGCAGCTTTATCATGACCCTTGTAAATGTTTTTGCAAATGTATTTAATTGCTTTCACCGAACGGACCCACTCCACTTTGAATAACAACTCTGTGATCGACCAAAAGCCGGAAGATTTAGCTTGAAGCTCAAGGCAATGTTGCAAGCAATAAAGAATGGATTGATGAATGAGATACGCGACGCGGAGACCACTACACGATTGAAGATGGTGCATCAATTTTTTGGTTATTGGCTTCGTACGGGCGGACAAGGGGATTAGTTATTATTAGATTTTGAAAGCCTTTAAGCGAGTGGAGTTGAATTGCTACTCCGTTTCGCATTGATAATACGAGGGTTGTTTTTAAAGTGAGGTCCATTTTGTAATAAATACAAAACTACTATATACCGTGTGTCTCAAAAGTCGTGTGCCATATGAAAAGTTTAAAAATGTTGGCTTTATGTTCACACGGTTTCGCAAGTTTATCGTTCATGTTCAAAATATGCACCATGCACTCGAAGACAATGTCTCACACGATCCAAATTTTCTTCTGTCACGCGTAAAAGTGTAGCTGGTGGGCTTGGGAATATCAGGGTGCCGGCTAAGAAATTCGTCTGCAGCTTCTCGAGATGTTCTGTGGTGATCTCCACAAAGAAGTATCAGCTCTACACGTTGTTCCGGTGCCAGCATTATTCCTCTACTTCACTATTTCACCTACAAAATCAAAGCAACCAATTAATCCATTTGGCACGCGACTTTTGAGACACACGGTATATTTTCAAAATTTATTCTTTACCAGATTCTTTTAACTATTTTTCTACTCAGTTATTTAAGTTTTTTTAAATACTGGCCATAGCGCTCAATGAGTTTCTGCATGCGCACTTCATAGAAGTCTGACGCCTGGGAGGAAAGCCACGCAGTTTTCACTTCTTCATAGTCGCTGAAACGCAGGCTGCCAAGAAACTCCTTTAGGTACCGGAACAGGTGGTAGCCACTGGACGCGAGGTCCAGACTGTAAGGAGGGTGGTCAAGTTGTTCCCTACCAGAAGATCTGATTAGAGATTGCGTTTGGGCAGAGTGTGGCCTTGCATTGTCATGGAGCAGCCACACCACTGGTCCATTAGGTCCTTACGCCTTACTGATATGCGCGATGCATGTCCGCTGCTGTCAAAAAACGGATAACCAACCGTATTTCGCAGTTGGCGGCAACCTCAAGACTCTTAGAAATTTAATGATACAATGCGATACAAACACATTAAATGATATCTGCCTGTTCACAAGGAATGCTAGGAGTCTGTGCGCATGCTCATTGCTATGGGCGTGCGAGATTTCCAAACGGACTTACTTAAAAAACAACCCTCGTAGAAAATTGATGAATAGATTGGAAATGAAGCATTCATTCTAGAAAGTTAAATGGCAAGTTGTTATATTTGTTTGATAATATTTTAAGTGTTAATCACAATCTCTGTTACTTGAATATAATACCTTATCCTTATTTCTCTTTACAGCGTGAATTGAAGAGGCCTCAGTATCTGGAAACTCGTTTGGTTAGTTTAAGTTTGGTAACGTTCATAACCTTCGAGTTGATGAAGAGCTTCGACCAGGTTGAAAAATTCAGTTATTTCAAATTATCTCTTTTTAAGTCTACTAATGACTTAACCGACTGTCTGCTTTCTGCACAGACAGCTTTATAGTCGTTAGTGGGTTAACGGTATTAGCGATCGCAATGACAAGATTAAAGGCTCGGGCATAATTCTTAAAAGGAAGCATCCTATAACAATAAGAACAAGAATGAATTCCTTTAACCTAACCTTAAATATCCTTTAGGAATGACAAGTTCTGGAATTATATCCGAAATGTTTTAAGATAATAGAAAACTAAGACATGACTTAAATATCAGTGTTATTTCCTTTTTCATATACTTACTTACTTTGGTGGAAGTATATTTTTTATTACACCGGTAGTTATTTAAAAAGGGAATGAGCGTCACAATTGCAAAGGAGCATTAACATTCTGTTACATAAAACAGTTATCAATATCGGCTTACTAAGAATATTCCCTCATAACAGTTATAAAACAATTGTTGAGAACTCAACTCTATTTTTACGGTGCTGAAGGAAAATAAGCTTTCCACCAGAGTTTATTAATTAAGGGTTTTCTTCCCCCTTTTTAAGTATTAAAGGCAAAAAGTTGGCAAGCGCTAAGGACGGGAGACCGGTAATGTACTTGGAGCAACCACCTTGTGCCTCGAGGGCAATTGGCTACGGGAGGAAAAAGTGGCACGCCATCGGTACATTTATATGTGAACCCTCATTACAAAGAATTCAGCTCCTAGATGAAGTGAGGTTGTTTATTACGGAGAAGCTCTCGCTTTTCCCGCTCACGACTCCCTCGCATCAGCGTAGAAGGCAACGGGACGCCAACCTCGCTACACCGTCGCCACTCCAGAACTGGCGCCCAAGAGGAGATCGGTGAGCCGAGGGTGCGAGGGGAATCCCGCTGCGTCTGGCCGACTGAGGAAATTCTCATGAGAATTTGCGCGCATAAGGTTCAGACCAGAAGCCGTAATTGGCACCGAGGTTATCACCGGTGGCACGATAGACTCCCCCCTTCCCAACATATACCCCATCCTCCTCCTTTACCTCCCTCCTCCTCCTCCTTCGCCTCCTCTTCCCAATCTTGTTTACTTCTTTCTCTTCACTCTTTGAAAGCGAACTAGACAATAAATAGCCGAACGCTCTGGCAGTGAACGTTCGTTAGTTTCATTGAAGATGGAACAATACTCAAAAGGGGAGAAAATTCAAAACATCGTTTGGCCACTTGTTAATTAACTTTAACCAAATCGATTCTGAATCGGCGTTTTTGTTCCCCCTCCTCTTCCTTAATAATGAAATTAGGAACATAAAGAATATGAAAAAAAAAGTTCTCCTCTCCCCGAGTTTTGTACACTTGTTCTTGTGGTTGCTAGCTCGATATTATTATCCTTAATGAGTACAGAACTCTACTTGCTATTAATAATAAATTACTTCAAATTCGATGGCAAATAAAAACGCAATGCACATTTCAAAATGTTTTTAATAGGTATTCAATCGGAAAAATTTAATCAGGATAATTTAATATGCCCTTCGGATTCAAGATTGTTTTGATAGCAAATTGCGTATATTACGAAAATTGAACCGATATCGTATCAGTATTTTTATAGTATAATTGGTGAACTTCTTTTATAGCAATTAAACTTCTCCAACTCAGAGGGCTCGAGAAGCTACCAAATCGAAAATAATTTTGAAAATATATATGGTAGTTTTGTTTTTATTACAAAACGGTTCGTACTTTAAAAATGACCCTTGTAAAATAAAGGAGAACATGCGAGTTCGTCACACGGAAACAATTTGGATGTGCCAGCTTTGCAACAATATGAATTGAATTGGAAACTAAGTACTGCGCAAACTGTGCGCGGATAAAATCTTGTTTAAAAATAAATGAGCACTGAGAACCATAAAACAAACTACGTAGCAAGCATCGAATAATTTATATCGAACTCCAGTAACATAAGCCAAAGAAAAAGACAACGTATTTACACGAGAGGTTTAAGTTGCACCTGGACTTTATTCCTAGGAGTTTTGATCTTAAGTAAATTCCAAATGTTATTGTTTGGTCAATGCAGAAATAAAATGACGAAGTCTGTGAAAAAGATTTAAATACTAAAATTTCTCAGCAAATAAGGTGTATATCCTTCTTTTGACTTCAGGCACGTTTGGTGAGTCCTGTCTATCCCGTTTATCTGTGTTTGTGTGGTTTTTAAGTCGTTAAGCAAGGTAGACTGCGCGTCGAAAATGAACCGCATAAGGCAAAGCCAGCAACTGTGGTGAACGACGAGCTCAAACGGGGCAATATTGAATATGTGAACTGGCTTCAACACTTGCCGTAATATTCTCACAGTACACTCTCACAGTACATTCCATGTGGATTAGAGCTTTTCCCCCTTTTTTTTTGGTAAATCCATTCTTAACAAAACTTCTCTTATTGATATGGCAGCGTGACAAGGGTAATTGTATATTTTATTTCTAAGTCTGTTTGTCTACTTCCTAAAGTCATAATACGTTAAATAAATAAAAAATAAAAATAAAGTTTGCTTAGGGGCCCTGAGTCTCAAAGTCTGGCTCTGCATTCACGGTTTTTCTTTGTGACAACATCATCCACGTTCTATGCCACACCGAGCATAAGAACCATTTTGACTGTATTGGGTTCCTGGCATAACATTTTCGTACCTGGGGATCTGAAATGCCGCCATTCATTTTATTGCGGTTAATGCCAGCTCACACCTCCGTGTCCAAGTTCATCAATAGCGATAATGCGTTATCATGTTCAATAACGTTTTTAGACATTGCGATCTCTGTCCACAACGTGCGCATATTGTATGACCTCAAAGTGCAACACTCCCAAATACCCAGCTCTGTCTTCGTGGCTGGTGTCACCTTCCTTGAAGCGTTTCAACCATTTTTGTACCGTGCATTCGTTGATACACACTATGTGATCAAAAGTTAAGGGGATCATGGAATGTGCCAAATGTCGCATGACAGTGATATGTAAATTATTTAAATAGCGTCACACACTTTCAGACACTTATCTGCTTCGTATTATTAAGATATGGGTTGTTCAAAAGAGTTCAGTGACTTCCAACGTGGAACCATCATAGGATGCCACTTGTGCAAAAAAGTCAGTCTGCGAGATTTCCACCATTCTTCAAATACCCCGTACAACTATAGACAATGTGCAACCCAGGGAGCATCAACAGTGCAACCACGAACTGGCAGACCCAAGAAATTCACAGACAGAGATCGTCGAGTGCTTGCACGTATGACCCTGACCAATCGAAATTTTTCTACTGAAATGATTGCTGCTGACTTGTGAGTTCAAAAATTTTGTTTCCTGTGTTGTTAGGCACAATCGCCATTCGTCGGGAACTCCATTCCCTGGGTTACCACGGTCGTGCTACTTCTTACATGCCTTTCATCACTGACAACAATTTAAGGTGATGTATGTAGTTGTGTAAAACTGGCAGAAACTTAGGTATGGAACAGTGGAAACGTGTCCTATAGACTGATGAATCACATGAATCACGGTTCACGCTCTGGCAATCAGATGAACGAAATTGGGTTTGGCGGATGCCTGGAGAACGTTTCCTATCCGAGTGTACGGTGCCCTCTTGAAATTTGGAGGAGTGGCATCATGGTATAGGGCTCTTTTTCATGGTTCGGACTGGACCAGCTTGTTTCTGTTAAAGGAACGATGAATGGTGTTGCCTATGGAGACATCTTGGACAACTGTGCACTGCCAACATTGTGGGAGCAGTTCGGGGATGGGCCTTTAATGTATCAACATGACAATGTGTGACGTGACTGTACAATGGGGAAATGTGGGGTTTAAATAAGGTAGCAAAGTTGTCGGTTAAGATTATTATTAAAGGCATCTATAAACAGAACTTTCAATTACTGAAAGATAATATCCATTAAAGGGAACTCGGCAACTGCCCTGGCCCCTTAAGTATTCAACTTAAAATTTAACGTTAATTATGATTAACAAGACTAGCTTTCGTCTCAAGAATTAATTTAGTAATAAATACAGGAATACTTGCTTCGACGTCGTTCCTCTTTCAAACGTCTACGAAAGTCTATTCCAACCAGCTTCTCGGAACGCCTATCTTTTCTCCAAACCAACGACGAACCCGTCGTGTAAGCCTTTTGGCGGGAGGGTTACTAGAACCCGAATGGAATGAACGTCGTTCCGAATAAGCGACGCAGTGGATAAGACTAGCAAAATAAATAAAAATTAAACAAGCATTAATTATTTTGCATATTGGTATTCGCAACTTATAAACTACGCCAGCCACAAATGTTAGCAAACATGAGCAGAATATGCTTACTATCAAATGTTAGAGTAAGAGCTTCGCAACGCGCTACGCAATTTTCACCGGTGATTTGCGCGCATACGCTGCTGTCTCTTTCCACCAGAAAATTCTGTTCCAAAACAGGAATGAGACGCAAGCCGACGCTGCTATCCTGTTCGTCTTCCTCCTTCGTGTCTTCGAGAGCACCTCTTTCGTCCCAAGGTAAAGGTGGCCTCTCCTTTTCTACCGCCTCCTCGCTCGTTACTAACGACGCGTCCTCTTCCAATACCTCAGGTGCTGAGAATGAAGGAAGATGCCCGTATATGTGTGCCTCTGCATCTAGCGATGGCACAGCTACTTTGACATTTAGGCCTAACGACGTATTATCGCTCTCCTGCCCTTCCTCCCACGCCTCAGATGTCGTATTCGGACTTCTTACTGGCTGAAAGCGTAGGAGGTTTGACAGCCGAACCTAACGACGCACTATCGCCTGTCAAATTCGCATCTCCACGGACAACAGCTCGTGCCCTCGACTGAACTTCCCCTTGTGGTTCCCAGGAGGCTAATACTTCTCGTTTCCCGCGGAACACGCGGCAGCGAGGTTTACTCGAGGAAAAGCCTAACCTGCTGCTCGCATGCCCGCCTAGAAGAACCTCTTGGCTCCGAGTCCCCGGGAAGATATCCAGGACACGACCACTCCGTTATTTCATCCTTCCTCAACGAAACTTCGACTTGCTCTCTTTGTCTCTCCCATGGAGGAGGCGAAACTCTAACAGTTCCCTATAGGAGACGTTAAAGAGAGATCGAATCTCAGTGCGATAAAGACCATGTCAGCACCGTGAATTACAGAAATAATTATCAATAATTGTTTGTAAGCGTCCACAGCGTTATTTTGTAAGTAAACAAACTAAAAAGAGTTAATAAATTCATTCAATGTCATTCATTTAACGTCTGTTTTTTTAAAAAAATCATCCATTCGTGACTTCGCTTTAGAGCTATACACATTTTAATAAATAAACCTTTACACGTAGTGCATTAAATGAATTAAAATGACAAAGTAATATTTGGAAACTCTTTCTAGTTTGTTTACTTAAAAAAATATTGCTGTGAAAGCTTACAAACAATTAGGATTTGCATTAAAACATTAATGATTCGATCTCTCTTTAACGTCTCCTGTTCCATATACTATTTTTTTCGTATTGATAATCAGCGCCGCCAAGCGGGCGGCATATAAATTACGAACTAAAGATTTCCCATAATGCATTGTTGGATGAACAGAAGGCCACTAGCTTCATGGCTGCTGTTACTCTTATTTATTTATTTATTTATTTCAATTAAAATAAAAAATTTTAAATTTAATTGAAATTCATTTATTTAGATGTATTTTATAATGTTAATGTTTTTAACAATCTTATAATTTTTTCCATAAAAATAATATTCATATTCATCTTAATGAAGATACAATATTAGGTGTTTTTAATAAAAAGTTTTATATAAATAAAAATAATCTTACAAAGTTCATTGCAAATTTCATTTTATTAAAATATAAAAAATATATTACAAAATTCATTTGGTGGAGACATTCATATTCTACTTTTTGGTGATCTTTAAGAATCCGAGTCAAAATTTCGAAAATCCAAAATATTTAGTACACGAACAAGATCAAATCTTTCGAGTAAAGTTGATCATTCCTTACTTCTATAAAGGAAATAGGGATGTGTTAAAATATATGTTTTATATATATAGATAAAATAATTAATGTTAACTATCTGCACATCGCGTGATGACTGATCATGAGACTAAGGTAAATGAATTTATTTTTTAAAGACCCCCCCCCCCCCTCCAGACCCCACTCTAACCAACCTTTTCTATTTGGTCACAGTAGATGGTTAAATTAGTAAAAATTTCACTTACCTTGGTAGCATGATCAGTCATCGCGCGATGTGCAGATAGTTAACATTAACCGATAAAATTATGTTAAGCAAGAATGTCATAAGTTTCGTTTGCGCATTTTCTACAACGAATATTTACCTTAACTCGTCATTAGGAACTCGGAAAAAGAAAGCTCTGGATTTTCTTTGAATTATTTCTGCAATACTTTGCAATACACTGGGATCCTCCTTGTTTTCTTTTAGACATTGTCAAAATGCGTTAGACAATGTCTAAATATCGTATTTCAGATAGACGATGTGTTCGACACGATCATGACAGTTACAATTTTAAAATGAGGTCAGCCCCTCAAGCAAAAATAGGATAGCTACACATAATTTTAGTTTCGTACTTGTGATTTATATGCCGTACACTAGTTGTCGCTAAAAAACGGAAGTACGAAAAATTTCGTCCAGTTTCGCCTCCAGGTTAATTGATCCATGGTCTCTCCCTCTCCTCCTTTCCAAGTCTCTTTCTCTCACCTTCTCGCTTTCCTATTGGCTCTTTCCTCGTCTCTCCTCTAATCACTGTTACCTGGCCAATCTCCTTCCTTCTCTCTCCAAATACACAGTTTTATGTACCCTATTATTCCTCCAAAATCCATTATGCTAGGCGTTGCAAAACCTGAGTTATTAACTTGTTGATCTTGGCGGCGGCATTTTTATTTCTGTTCGTATCTCAGTTAGCGTTCAAATTCGGACCCATGTTCATAAGGACAAAATGCATTACTATACCATGAACTATTATGTGTATCATTATCTACCATTTTTTTTCGTCATCCTGTATATAAAGAAGAATGTTTGTTTGTGGGTTCGTTTGTGTGTATTTAATACAAATCACAGTTTTATTCCGATCTTGATGAACTTTGCACACATGATCTTCAAAGCATGAGGAAGGTCACTGTCTACCTCAGATTACGGAAAATTAATAATTATCGATAAAAAATCGATATTTATGGTTATGGCTAGGCATACTATTAAGAGGTATCACATGACCAACATGGCAAGCCAAAGTTTGCATCAAAAATGGTATCATCACGCAATTTACCATTAGTCAACAATGGTAGCATCACGCAACAAAGTTTGTGCATGTAAATAAGGTGGATTAAGCCATGTAATGAAGATTCGTTACACTTCTGCGAATTATTAAAAAAAATGACTTGTAACAATGATAGAAATCCTGTTGTTTGGCTTTTCTTAGAATTGATAGTTCTAAGAACATAAGTTTCTTGAAAATCTTAAAAAATGAGCAGTAACTGTAGATAATGGAGAGTTAGCGGACTATTGAGAACCTGAGCAAATGGTAAGTAACCCAGTGTTTAGCGAAGTTCCCATGAGGCCATCGACAATGCAACGTCGACTATGCAAGCGTGTCAACTGAGGAAACTGTGATTGCTAGACCACGCTAAGGGATGAAAGCCCAAGTTTTGTTTCAAAACGTCTAGAGCAGAGTTCAAATTGTATCAACAGATTACCAAGTAGTGAGTAAATCACTCAGTTTGTTGGAATTGCAGAGCAAACCGACACAAACTGTCATGTGCAGGAGAGTTTAGAGTGTCTTCGTCTAAGTTTCTCTTGTCGTTTATTTCCACATTAACATCGGGAAATTTAGCAGGAAATGAGTATAATAGACGATATAGATTAAGCGGTCTCCTTCGAGGAGGCAAAGAAACACACTTCTCTCCCTTCAGCTCCCTAACAACAGTTAAGACGATTGGCGAAAATTTGTTGTTTCTTACAGTTTTATTCCGATCCTGATGAAATTTTGCACATTTGATCTTCAAAGCAAGACGAAGGTCACTGTCAACATCAGATTTCGCTACTCATTATGATGGCAGGGCATACTAATAAGAGGTATCTCATGACCAACAATGCAAGGCAAAGTTTGTGCTTTAAAAATAAGATTCAATTTTTAACAATGCATAGAATTCCTGTTCACGGTTTTCTTAGAAATCATAGTTCTTAGAACTTAACATTTTCTTGAAAATCTTTAAAAATAAGCACTAACTGGAGATAATGTAGAGCTAACAGACAATTGAGAAAGATTGGAAAGGCGATAGAGGAACTAGTCCGTTCGTTCAGTGTTGTATTGGTTTCGCCAGCACACTGCTGCAACTGAGCAAATGGTGAGCGTGTTAACAGAAGAAACTGCGACTACTAGACCACATGGTGAGCGTGTTAACAGAAGAAGCTAGTTATGAATGGATAAGTTTTGCTTCAAAACATCGAGAGCAGAGTGCAATTGCAACAACAGTTTACCAAGTAGTGAATAACTAAAATGAATGAGTATTGGTCAGAGAAGACAAAAAGTTCTCCGGGCATCGGAAACATCTGAACAACGGGAACTTCGTCTACAACTGGAAATTGCAGAATTACTGAAAACCAATTTGTGTTATTATTTAAGTTCTTGAGGTAGTTCTGTTTACCTACAACTGTAAATATCCTGGACAACGCCGGGTGCCTCTTCTAGTATTCCATATTTGTCGGTTTGCCCCGACTACTGCAGCTGCACGATAGCATAGCCATAGTTTCAATTAAGAAACCATGGCATAACATTTCATTACCGCACGCAACCCTAATCAACAATGCTCTTTATCCAGTTTCGTTGTTCAATCTTCGTAAACATGCTTTATACTCTGTCCAACGAAAGAAAAACTGGGCGTGTCCAGTTAAATTTCCAATTTCAATTGTTAAACATTGTTAATTTTATTTATCAACAATGTCTAACAATTGAAATTGGGAATTTAATTAGACACGCCCAGTTTTTCTTTCGTTGAACAGAGCACGGCCGTACTATATCTCCAGGCCTGACAACTGATGTCATGCTAGAGGTCGGCGAGGCATGAGGTCGTCTGCCTGTCATTTTGACGGAGGAGATAATTTTTTTTTTCATATTCGTTTAAAATTTGTCATCAATTAAAGTATTTCAATGTTAAAGTATTTCCGTTGAGAAGGGGGTTCCCATGGCAACTGACCTCTAGCATGACGTCACCTATCCTCAGTTGCCAGGCCTGATAGATATAGACGGCCGTGGAACAGAGTATAGATGACGTAATACAAGAAACATGCGCTACTTGCTCCATAAGCTTTTTCTTTGTTTCACGCAAACACATAAACTAACGCCGTAAACTCCGAACGTTTTTGAATCGATGATGGCATCATTTGATGACATGATGCCGTAGTTATCTTTAGTGAAGGAGAATGCAAGCACCTTATCTACTGTGGATAATTACTTATGAAAGAAAAGGATACATTTTCACTTTTCCACATTTTATTTTATCGAAATACGCATTCATGACCAATAAAAAATATACACTGAAGTGCCAAAAGTTATGGAATACCTATTCAATATCGTGTAGAACTTCTTTTTTCCCGGGAAAATGCAGCAACTCGACGTGGCATGGTCTCTACCAGTCGGAGGAAGTCCTTTGAAGAGATCTTCAGCCAAACCTCTCAATAATCGCCCGTAATTGCGTGAGGTGCAATCTATTTTGCTGAATGGATCGTTTGATAAAATGTTCGATGAGGTTCATGTCTGGCGATATAGGTGGCCAATTCCTTCGTTGGAATTTGACAGAAATCTGTTTAATCCAATCGCGAGTAATATTGGCCCGGTGGGATGGCGCATTGTCCTCCTGAACCATCCCATCGTTGTTAGGGTACATGAAGGCCATGAAGAGCTGCAAATGGTCATCACCAATCAATGAGAGGTACGCTTTGATCAGAGAACCAAAACCATGGCATGTAAATATGCCCCAAACAATGATAGAGCCATCGCCAGCTTTTATAGTGCAACTTGGGTCCATGGCCTCAAGGTCTGCGCTACACTCGAATCCTACCAGGAGCTTGAACGAACTTGAATCGTGATTCAACGGGCCAAGCTATGTATTTCCAGCCATCTAAGGTCCAATGAATATGTTCACGAGCTCAGGAGTGGCGCAGCCTCCGTTGGTGTGATCCTCAACCTTGTTGCCTTCTGTAAATTGTCGATGCTTTCCTCAAATCATGCCAATAAAATCTCTATCCATCAGGTCCGTTGACATTGAACTTCTCTTTTCATCACTAAACAACATTGGAGCTATTCATCTTGCCAGTTAATGTGCCTTTTGGCCCAGTCAAGCCTAGCAGTCTAGTGTTTATCTGTTGGAGAAAATTTTTTCTTCATTGTAGTGTTAGAAATATTTAGATTATTTGCTAGCCGCTTGTGAATAGCATTCCTTGATTCACGTTGTGTTTCTAATATGTCCCTCATTGAACGCGGCTGTTAATTGATGTAGTGACGCGTGTCTATTACGGAGGACCATTCTGCTCGAATGTTGCAGACCACGAGCATTTAATTGGGCATATTTGTTATCCAATCTTTCTCTGCGCTTTGCCCTCCGGAAGCAGAACAGCGCATGCACCAATGACGTCGTGCTCCTTACTGTGAAAGGGTCTATTGAATAGCTTGACAAAATTGATGGCATTCGCGTAAAGACAGAGATCACCAATTTTTTTTTTCAAATTCTAAATCGTTAATAAATGCAGATTAAATGTGTTTTATTGAAATCGATTGAAAACATTAAAAAAATATTCATTTTTTTTTAAAACTTTTTTTTTTTTTTTTTACACAAAAAAATGTTTTTGTCATTTTTGTATGTTTTGTTCTGAAATATATATGTTTTACTTTTTATCTTTAAAATTTCAAAGAGATTGGAAAAAATTAGGTTGAGATATGACTTTTTGGTTAGCATCTCTTCCAAACCAAACAAGTGGAAATTCTTCAAAAATATTTTGGGAATTTTAATACTCAATTAGGTATTACCAAATTATAATTTTCACGACATGTTTGTTTTTGAGGGGCCCACTTCAGGAATTCTTACCCTTATAGGAAGGATCGTTAATTTGATAAGGTCTTGATAACCGGAATGCTGACACGTCGATATGATATGTCGGCTTGTGTGGGTTAACAGATGGCGAACTTGTAGGTCCAGGTTATCATACAAACGCTAAATGGGATTGATATCCGGAGAATATGGTGTCCAGGACAATAATCGAAGGTGGTCCTCTTCCAATCTTTCATGTCTCAATGGCTACGTCCAAATATATCAGGTTGTAACTTAAGTAATGCGCGTGTTATTTAAGTCACCATTTGTCAACAATTACAAGAACATTAAGGCAAGCGCGTTATTCAATCTATGTGCATTCTAGATGCCAGTTGCCATAGTGTAGTAAGTGAACCGAAGTGTCATCGGTGGTTTTCTAAGTTTAGAACGGGCAATTTTGACTTGAAGAGTGAACAGCGCTCAGGTAGACCAGGAGATTTGGATGATAATCTCTTTAAGGTTATTGAGAGGAAATCCAACGACCACAGTGAGCAAATTTGGCAAAGAACTTAATATTGAAGACGGCATTGGAAGAGAAACGACCGGCTCTTTTCAATTGACAATTAAGACTGACAATTTTTCATTAAGACTGTTTTGAAGACTCCGGAATAAATGAAAATCGGAAGATGCCAGGTCTGGTGAATATTGAGGGTGAATCATTCTTCTCAGCCAAACTCTTGTAGCTGCGAACAGGTCATCCTATAGTTGTGTCAGATCGAGCATTATGTTGGTGAAACAACACAAGGGAATTAATTTTCCCTTTAACAATTCCGGTAAAAAAAATTTCTTGATGTGTATGGTCATTTTGGTGCACGTGAATTGTTACTTTTTACCGGAATTGTTAAAGGGAAAATTGATGTTTAATTGAGGAAAATTAATGGAAGGTGGCTAAGTACTTTTGTTGCCGACTGTACAATCAAAGTTACTTTTTGACGTGGTCACCATAAAGATTGAGACATTTTTCATACCGGTGGACACTCGGCATCTTCTTGAAACAAGAGGCGTGCTGTTTTCCGGAGTTGTTTTGATTCGTGAGAACGCACGACCCCATACTGCAGTGGTGACCCAACAGCTTCTTGAGCAATTTCAATAGGAAATGTTTGATCACCTTGCTTACAACCTACACCTGGTGCCGAGTAACTTTCATCTTTTTCGAGAGCTGAAGAAAGGTCTGGCAGGACAGCACTTCCGCACCAACGATGAGCTTCAATACGCCATGGAGACGTATCTCAACATGCTGGCGGCAAACGTCTATGAAGAGAGTACTGGAATCGTCCATCGGTATGACAAATGTCTCAATCTCTACAGTGGCTCTGACTTAAAGTAATTTTGCTATTCACACTTGTCTTTATTTTATGCCTCATCGGAGGTTGAAAAGAAATAGCCCTCGTATTATGTAAGCTCGCACAACTGAATCATAGCTGCACATCTTTCGCATGTCTCGCGATCCCCCCCCCCCCCCGGCCCGCTGGTGGCTACTTAACGCCCCCCTACCGCCCACTTGCTATTTAACGCCCCCCCCCCCCCTAATGAACGTGTCGCCCCTTAGGGGGCGATATCGCCCACTTTGAGAAACACTGGTTTAACTTATTGATCAGTTAAACACCATCGCTTGTCTGTTAGCCCATACAAATTGTGATACCGCTACTGCATGTCGTTATCAATGTTCTTATCTAAACTCTTCGATGCTTACAGCATCTTAACTATGGCACCTAGAGAACAGCCCACAATAGCCGTAGTTGATATTATGACTGGTACCTTATTCCTTCAGCCAGTAATAAACAATAATTTTGTTTTCATCATCGTTTTGTAGGTGATCATCTCCTTTTCCGCTTTTAGATCTTTTTATAGTTCCACTGATCTTCCTGGGTATAGCCAATTGTTCGTGATATTATGACTGGATTTGGTATGTCCATAATATTAATGGTAATATGTTTGAATTTCGCAAAACATATTTACCAAAATATGTCAGGTTCTTTGGTTTTGAGGTCCTAAAGCATTTCCTGTGGCCAAATTTGTTTATCTTAAGAAATAGTAGTGTCAAATCTCGTCAACATGTCACACTAGTTTTAAGTTATGTTGTATATACGAGTTATGTTGTATATGTCAAATCTCGTACATTTATAAAGCACATATCGCCCGAACTTTCACAATATGGTAATTATAAGCACATTCTTCTTATGAAAGTTTCAGTTATTCTGGGTTTTAATAACATTTTGGGCGCCATTTCGAGTACACTTTATAGGCTGGCGGACTCTACATCCTCAAAAACGAGGCATATTGTATGATATCGCAACGCATTAAAAGTAATATATTATTAAGTACCGAAAGGTGCTTCATGCTATCAATGTAGGAAAACGTGTCTGTCTGTCTGTCGGTAACTCTAACTCCTCGAACGCTATGAAAGATTTTCAAAATCTGTTTTCGTCAATCGATTAATATGGTTCACGACACGAACCTATCACGAATATGATTGAAATCCATTCAATGGCAGTTGCACGAAGATATAACCCCACCTAGCAATTTTCAATGGGAAGATATATTAAGTAATATATCAAACAAATCGTCATGACGGGACAGAAGTGGTTATTCATTACTATTTTCGTCAGTCGATGAATATGGTACATGGCTCGAACCAATCACAAATATTATCTAAATCGGTTCAACAGCACGTGATCAAGTGGTACCTTCACGACCCCACTTAGCAATTTTCAATGGAGAGATATTGTATATTAAGTAATATATCAAACAAATCGTAATGACGAGATAGAAGCGGATATAAATTGCTATTTTCGCCAATTGATAAATATGGTTCAGGAAATGAACCATTTTGAAAATGGTTGTAATCGAAACAATGGCACCTGCTCTCATGGTACCCTTATGACACCCTCAAAAATTTTCAATGATAAGATATGGCATGTAATATATCAAACAAATTGGGATGATGTATCATGAATGAATATAGTGTAAAATTATTAACAGTCGAAATTTGTTCAAGGCACTTGATTTAGTGGACCATTATGGTTCATTGGAACTTTCAATGCTAAAATATGGCATGTAATATATCAAACGACTTGGAATGATGTGTCATGAATGAATATAACGTAAAATTAATGATAGTCGTAATTGGTTCATAGGTACGTGGTTTAATGGTTTCTTTATGGTCCATTAGAAACTTACAATGTTAACATTGGGAGGTTTAAAAATATGGTTCCGCAAATGGTTCGGGACTTGGTTATGTCATTCCTTAATGGTTTATTAATTACAGTTTTCGGCAATTGATAAATATCGTCATTTTGAAGATACGCGAAATCGATGCAATGGCACGTGCTCTAATTGTACCCTTATGAGACCCTCAAAAATTTTTACTGATAAGATAAAACAAGTAGCATATCAAACATATCGAAATCATAAAATAAGAGCGAATAAAACGTCATTATGTACGTTTTCTCCCATGCATGCACAATCGAGTTCATATCCGGAGATCTTGCTGGCCACTCGAAGCGTTGCATATTCTCACTTTGCAGAAAGTTTTCCATCATCAGAACTCTGTGGGGACGTGCATTATTAATTACTGTTTTTGTCAATTGATAAATATGGTTCTGCGCATGAACCATTTTGAAGGTGGGCGTAATCGATACAATGGCATGTGATCTAATGGTACACTTATGACACTCTCAAAAATTTTCACTTATAAGACTAGCAAGTAGTATATCAAACAACTCGGAAGGATAAAACAAGAGCGATTAAAACGTTATTATGTACGTTTTCTCATGTACGTTATCGAGTTCATATTGCCGGCTACTCGATGCGATGAATATCCTCACTTTGCAAAAATTCCTCCACCATCAGAACTCTTTCGGGACATTCATTATCGTCCATGAGAATAAAATCTGGACCCATGGCACTCTGAATCTTCTGACATGATCTTCTAGTGAAATTGTTTCTGTAGTACATGTTTTAATGACACCATTATAGTACCAATGAAAAATTTCAATGCTAAGATATGTCATGTAATATATCAAATTACATATATCGATATGTCATGAACGAATATTAAAGAGTAATTTTTAGAATTAGGTATTTTGACGATGTATCAATTATATATCATGCATGTTTGCAGCTTTGTTTTTAAACTTGCTAACTCTTTATTATGTGCCTCACCTCCTATAACAACTAATAAAAACTCTAATCAGCCGATCATCAGGACTATTAATTCCTCCTTTTTCCAATCGTAACTATCGTCGCCATTGTCTGACTTTTATAGGTGTAAAATATTGGCCTCTCTTCCTTCTGAGCTGCGCTCATTATCTGATTTTCGAGTTTTTTATAAGCATTTAAAACGTTACGCTCTCTGTTTTACCCCAAAGTTTCAGGTTCCATTATAATTGACCACTTTTATCCTTTGTTCGTTATACTTTACTACAGTTTTTTTACTACAGTTTCCGTTAAGTTGTTACTCTCTGGGTTGTAATTTATCTGGCTCACATATCTTTTTCTATAATCTTTTAGGTAGTTTTCCTACTTTTATTTCCGCTTTATTCTTTGTTTATTTTATATCTTATTTTGATTTTTTTCGTTTTTCTTGTTTATTTTTTGTCTTTACTTTTATTGTTTAGTTATAATTTTGTTTTCTATAGTTTGTTTACCGTTGTAATTGTAAAGTTTTTCTTTATATTTTTTTGTGGCTCCCTGTGACCTTCTCTCGGTCTATCTAGACCATACTGGTCCCAGGGAGTCCGCTTTACCTACTGCTATTTAATAAATTAATTAATTAATAAGTGCGAAAATGGTCGATATTTTTCAGGGGTACCTGTGCTAATGATATGCCACTGGAAATTTTCACTGCTAAGATATGGCATGTAATATATCAAACAACTCGGAACGAGCTGTTATGAACAATTATATAAGAATAATTACAAAGTTCGAAGATGGTTGAATTTGATTCATTGGTACATGGTCAAATGATACCATTATGGTACCATTGAAAAATTTCAATGTTAAGATATACCATGTAATATATCGAACAATTTGTAACGTCATGCTATAAACGAATATAAAAGAGTAATTAATAGTAATTTTATTGTATTAAGTTCGAAGATAGTCGAATTTGATTCAGTGGTATCTGTGCGAATGATACCATTGTGTACCACTAGAAATTTTCAATGCTAAGATAGAGCATGTAACATATAAAACAACAAGTAATGACATGCCATATAAGAATAGTTATAAAATTCGTAGATTATCGAATTTGAATCACTGGAATCTGTTTTAAGGTTTTCAAAAGCAATTCAAAAATTTTGGAATTATGTTTCAAATAGTTTATGTGATGGCGATTAGTTTAGCCTTTCGGTACTTGCTTTTGTCATTCCTTAATGGTTTATTTCTTATTCATTTCTTATTTCTTATCCATGTCTCTGGCAATGTTCACATGATTCCTATTCGTGTAATCGCTCATTTTCCATATAGAGACGGCTAAGTAGGGAAAGTCTAATTATAACTATCCTGTACATCCAAAATACGACAGGAAATCCGGAATTAGGATTCCTTATTTATTATTAAGTGAGTTCATTCTTATCTAGATCAGTATTCCAACGTTGTTAGGAAAGTGTTAGCAACATCAAATCCGAGCGTCGCCATTTTCCAGATCGAGATAGTCTAACAAAAATAAGGCCCGAGGAATTTGTGGACTAGAAAGACAGCACTGTTTCAAATTCATTACCAAGTGGCTGCTTCGTATGGTTTTTAGGCAAGTCAACATCTAGCTCATTTTACGCCGTATTCACATCTGGACCAATATAAACATTCATACCAACGCGGGATTCGAACCTAAGACCAGACCGAGTTGAGAACTGGAAAAGCTATGTCCACCTCTCTCGGCTATCGACGGGCTTCGCAGAGCACCTTCTTACTTAACTCTTTATGGCTGTAAAACCGGATTGCTTAACTATTGTATTTTTGTAATTTAACTCAATTGGATGTTCTTTATAATTGGTTTTTATGTATATTGCTGTCCATTTTTATATCACCCTGGTGAAGGAGGCATTTTCTCCGAAATGTACATGCGTGGAGTAAAATATTTTTTGTGGATTGTGTCTTCTCCCTTGTTGTCTGATTAAACATTGTTCACAGTTTCTGGAACACCAGCCGAAATTGTATCCTTATCATCTACACCGTAAACAAGCCGTGTGAGGTCTATAGTCACGCAGGGGGTGGACATTTTTAACACCTTCATAAGTCGGAAACCATGCATTTCCGAACCGATGTTGTAAATTACGAAGTGAAAATATCACAAAATTGAGTATAAGCATGAGATAACTGGTGTTAATTGTTCATATCTTTGATGGGAGCTTGCTTAATTTTTATAGTTTTATGGGTAGGATGTATGAGAGAAAGGCCAAGAAGTCTGTATGTATACATTTGATTATTAAGTAGTGGAAGAATGGAGCTACTTATTGGTTTCACAATGTCCGTCCGTCCGTCCCCTTCATAATTCCTACATTTTTTGAGGTAGAATGTTGAAATTCGGAATGTAGCTTACTGTGGGCATGAGTATTTCGCTATTTAGTTTGCTTTTGATTGGCCCACTGGGGTCGGAATTTCGGGGGTGGGAGTTAGAGAGGACCAAGTGATCTGTGTGGTATTTACACTGGTGCTCAAAATTAAAAGGACAAACACATTTTCGTGGATTTCTCTAAAACTACTGGACCGATTCCATTGAAATTTGGTAGGGTAATAGAATAAGCTATCACAATTTGGTAGGGTAAAAGAATAAGAAGAATAAGCTATCACGAATAATTATTGAACATAACTTTCAAACCATGCTTATGAAACTATGGAATGTCATAAACAAGATTGCATTAAGGGTCTTTTTAGGAGACTAATAGGGTGTATGGTCACCTCTAACAGCAATATAGCTCTCACAGCGATTCCTCATGCTGTTTATGAGGCTGTTAATGAGGTGTTGGGGCAAGGAACCCCACTCCTCCACTAAGGCAGTTCGTAGCTCCTGGAGAGTTCTGGGAGAAACCTGGCGAGCTGCAATCCCAAACATGCTCTATCGGGTTCAGGTCTGGAGATCTTGCTGGCCATTCCATCCTTTGAATATCCTCCTCTTCGAGGTAATCGTTTACCAGCCTTGCCCTATGTGGACGAGCATTGTTGTTCATAAAAATGAAATGGGGACCAAAGGCACCCCTGAAGAGCCTTACATAGGGTGCTAAGATGTCGTCCCTGTACCTCTGAGCAGTCAGAGAGCCTCTCTCAAAAACGTGGAGGTCTGTGCGTCTGTCCAACATGATGCCCCCCCCAGACCATGACACCACCACCACCATAGTGGTCAACTTCCGTGATGTTAGAGGGATTGTAGCGTGCTCCTGGTTCTCTCCAGAAGAAAACTCGCCGGGAATCCGTGCTTAGACTGAATCTCGACTCATCACTGAATAAAACACAGGCCCATTGTGCTTGGGTCGAGGGCTGGTGTTGTCTGCACCAAGTCAGCCGGGCTCTCCTGTGTCCTGGAGTAAGTAGGATGCAGACCGCTGGTCTCCTGGCATACAGCCCTCTCTCATGAAGCCTCCGGAAAACAGTATGCCTCGAAACAGAGGTTCCAGTAGCAGACGAGAGCTCGTTTGCGAGCTGAGTGGCCGTCATCTCCCTAAGGCGTCTGGCTGTTAGAGCAAGATACCTGTCTTCTTGCCTTGAGGTAGCCCTAGGGCGACCTTGCCCTGATCGTCTGCATATCGTCCCTGTCTCTTGGAACTGTCTCCATAATTCCGAGATGACATTTCTCGAAATATGAAAAAATCTCGCAACTTTTGCTTGGGTCTATCCAGCCTCCAATCGTCCCACTGCTCTCCATCTTTCGGAATCTTCTAACCTTCGGTGATGTTCCATCTTTCCGTAAAATGGCTAGAATGTCCAAAACTTACACGCAGCAGCCTTTTAAAGCGATGTCACAAGGACGGTTATTTCGAAGTAGTTTAATTTACACATGCAAAGAAGGACTTGAACGATTATTATTGATTAGTAGTAATCCGCATTGTTAACTTGCTTCAACCCTCAAATTTCAATGGAATCGGTCCAGTAGTTTTAGAGAAATCCACGAAAATGTGTTTGTCCTGTTAATTTTGAGCACCTGTGTAGGTATGTAAAGGAGTGAAATTCGATATGCATATTCCTCTAGGCAAAATCTACAATCCTATGAAGTTTGGGCCAAATTGTCCCAGTAGGGGGTCGGAGTTGTGGGGGTGGCAGTCACTTGGTCTTTAGAAATATGACAACATATGGCGTATGATAGGGTTCTTTTATATTTTCTAAGTTCGAAAAAATCGATTTTTTGATTAAACAAAAATTGGGGGTAAAAATAGATGAACTCAGGACTTCCGCTACTTTTCTATACCTTCTTCGGAGGCTTAATTTCTTGCTGTGTGTCTAAAGAGAGAAAGAAAGGGGCGGGAATTACGAATAATGTGATGTTTTGAAAATACAATCAAATATCATATAATAAATAAACGTTGGTTAAAATGATTCGTATAATAATTCTTGAGATAGTAAACTCACATTACGCAAACGGTATATAGGGGTATTAAGTATCCAAAGGATGTTCATGGTGAAAATGAAAACACACGCATCACTACCAGACCAATTATCACAAATTGCCGCCAAAGAGAGGAAACTACAAGAAGTTCTAGGTCTACACTATGTAATAGAATTTTAAAGAACAGCAGATACAGTATGGGATATTCCTGTCTTCAGTGGAATTTTAAAGAATAATAGGTAATGTGTGGGCTACTCCAGTTCCAGAGTACCATTCCAGGGTTACATATCCTTATACAATATAGGCCAGACCGATCCCTATAATCTGACCTCAGTAAGTCGATCCGATCCAAAGTAAATAGTAAAATAGAATTCGCCGAGAACAATCTACTTACCAAATTTAAGCCTACATACAAGGAGAGGGCCCCAACGAACAATCGAGTTTTTGATGCCCTTTGGTAGGATGGTAGTCTGATATGTCCTTTTCGTAAAACCAAGTCCGCAGCCTCCAACTTGGCCTTATTTTCGAGAAAATCCCTTTTAAAGTCTGTTATATAACTAGTGTAAACTGTACCTTCGCAATCATCACAACAGCGGCAGCCGAACAGGTAACGTCGTGGCGTACGAACCGTAAGATCTTGAGTTCGAATCCACCCGTGTTAGGCTTTGTTTGTTTTTTTTTTCTTTTAATGTTTTGTAACTGTGCTAACGTCCACTTTTTAATATATTTTTCTGTTATAATGAAAAAAATATTTTTAACAAGTAAGACATTTTCAACTAATTATGATAATAATATCTTTTATAAAAGTGTAAATAATTCATAAATATATATATCGATTTAAACAAAAAACAAATTTCATTTCTTCTTAAGTTCAGATTTTGATGTCTTTGCTTCTTGCCCATATTGGGCGCTATAATAATAATCTTTTAACAAATGATTTCGAAGTTGTAGAATATTTACAGTTAGGCTTGTCGAATACACCGTGCTGGATGGTAGTCTTCAAAAAAACATTTGAAACACAAATGTGTGCGACACCAAGAACATTGGATGAATGCAGGACTAATCTTGCAGTTGCAGTTTTCCTTTTTCATGCATTCCGGAAAAGAAATTTGATTTAAATTCAAAAAATTTTCTTTTGTAGGTTTCAATTTGGCAGCTTACCAGGCGTATCTGATATAAATACAATCAAATGTTACATATATTGCAAGAAATTATATTTTTACAAAGAAATCAGTACACTATAATTACCGTAACATTTTCGAATATATTGGAACCTGTAATTGATCGTGAATGAGTGCGTGAATTTTTATGACATCTGCCGTCGATGTAATTTCCTTGTTCGTTTCCAAAAGATATGAACAATTCTGCATACGACGTATAAAATTTTTAATTTGACGATAAAAATAAACGTCACATGGTTGGCACAATGGTGTACATTTCGGCGGTATGATCGATAACGTACACGTAGGAAGACCCTGTCCGTTAGTAAACTTCATCTGATGCATGGTTACAGATGTCTGGCCACTCCAAGAGTCCAGGATGTACAAAAACGGATTTATTGTAACATAAGGTTGTATTATGTTGTCAAGAAATTGTTCGTACGTGTCCTTTTGTAGCTTTCCAGACTTTGTGGATGTGACATAAACGTTGGCATATTGCTGCATGTATTGTTCGACTTCCATTTGTACACGAGGACAAAATTTTCCGGTGCTTTCTTGCAAACAAACGAATACTCTTGGCAACAATTTGCCAGATAAAGTTATACAGGGTGTTTCATAATTGGTGTCCCGTCTTTAGGTCCAAATAACGGCTCAAGGGAAACAGGTGGGGGGAAATGAATATTGATTATTTGGTTTTAATGTCCCCTAATTCAGAATAAAAACATTTCGCGTCCCTGGGGGTGAAGGGGTAAATTTTGAAAATTTTAATTTTGTACGGGTAGGGGTTAGACCCCATGTATTATTTAGAAAGTTGTAAAATGTGGGTTTAGCAAAAAACCCGGTGAAAAAATCTCATCCCCTGCCCCCTTTATCGAGTGGATAAAGTGAAAGGTATGGCTAGCCAATGTGGACAAAAACCATACTTATTAGAAAACAGTAGGGCCTACTTTTGGAAAATTAATGAGAATGAATGAGTCGTTACCCTGAAAAGCTAATAAACTCGACCGGGCTTTTCCCCCCAGGAAAAACATTATGAAATTTGAAAACTGTACATGGGAAATCAGTTTTTCTGTTTTTGTCTACATTAGCTAGCCATGCCGTTCACTTTACCCACTCGATAAAGGGCAGGGGATGAGATTTTTTCACCGGTTTTTTTTGCTAAACCCACATTTTACATGACGCTCTACAACTTTCTAAATAACACATGGGGTCTAACCCCTACCCCTACAAAGTTAAAATTTTCAAAATTTACCCCTTCACCCTCAGGGACGCGAAATGTTTTTATTCTGGATTAGGGGACATTAATACCAAATAATCAATATTCATTTTCCCCCAATCTGTTCCCCTAGAGTCGTTATTTGGACCTAAAGACGGGACACCAATTATGAAACCCCTGTAGAGTACTGTGCTGTATATGAATGCGTTAATTTTTGCATTTGGCCAACTGCAACTTCAGTTACTTTTTCGCCCTTGTGAGAAAGAGTGCGACAACTGCTGATTCTGTACTCACAACCTGTTTGGTCAGTATTTATAATGTAATCGGGATCAAAATTAGCAATAATTGCACACGTTTGCTCTTGATATTTGACAGCAGTTTCTAATAGTTCTTGATGCGTTGCTGTATCTTTTGCACTTGCATATCGCGTAACATCTCGTTGAGATATGTGATACATTCTTTTGAAATTCTTCACCCATCTGTCCGATGCAACAAACTCAAAAGTTCCGTCAAGAAATTGGAATGCAGCACCCATTGCCCATTGCTTCAGCATGCGAGTCTTTAAAAGCAGCGTTATAAAAATTAAAACAAAAAAGAAAAGTCAACGCGTGGACTCGAACCCACGATCTCGTGATTCGTACGCTCGAACGTTAACTACTTGGCCGCTCGCCGTTGTCATAATACATGTACAGTTGTCGAGATGCAGTTTACACTAGTAATATAAGACAGACTTTAAAAGGGATTTTCTCGAAAATAGGGCCTACCAAAAGGTTTTACGAAAAGGGCATATCAGACTACCATCCTATCAAAGGGCATCAGAAAACTCGATTGTTCGTTAGGGCCCTCTCCTTGTTAGTCAATTCCCACAAAATTAACATTTCTCGAAACGACTAGATAATATATGTATTTAGCACTGAAGTTACGAAAACTTTCTTTCTACAGCTATAAAAGTATCGCTTCAGTTCACCAAGTACTTTATAATCCGCTTAAAGATATTCAGGGCCTGTTTTATCATTTTTTAAAAAATTTCATTTGAACCTACAGTAAGAGCTCTACTAGAATAATAAAAAAATATAATTCGTCAATTTATTATGTGAATTTCTGATCAAAAGTGGAATTTCAACATATATTAGAGCTTTAATTGTTATCAAAACATTTAATAACTTTGAGAATAAAGAAAGCATAAGAGTATTATAAGAGATTAAATACATAAAACTCGAGTTTTAGTTTAAATTAAAACAATAAGTGAGGTTTTAGCTTACAGTAATAACAGGGTTTCAAGGTTCCTAACATATTATTAATAATGCGTCACCCGCTTTTCTTATTTTTCTTTCTTTTTTTATGCTTTTTTGTAAATCTTGTATCCAGGCATCCATTAATTGTTTAATATCAAGGTAGAGAAAAATCAATCGCCCCGTTTTCATTTTCTTTAAAACAAAAATTATTTCCCAAAGAATGTAACGAGATTTGCTAATCCACGATTACGCCCATGAAAAAATATGGTTCAAGGTGGATTGCATTAATATCGAATAAACACGGATTGACTATATTAGATAAAATAATCAGTTTGGAAAAAATATAAAAACGCATTAAGGATGGATCTCCATTAACATTTTTTTCCTCCATTTTAATGTTGCAAACTCGATGTTCCCACGGCCTTCCATTCCTCAAGAAAAACCAGAGTCGACTATTGGTATATGTATGAACCAATGACAATATTAAAAAAATTCTTTTGGAAGGGAAACTAAATAGGAGAGTTATTATATATAAACTTTATATGCATTTTTGCCTTATGTAACGTAGTAAGAATTCTGAAGTGTGATAGAGGCTAAAACAGGAGCAGTAGGAAAGTGAAACCTCAATAAATTAATTTGTAAGACTTTCGCAAGACTCGTGGAAGCGGTTCACCTGAGTGATGAAAATTTATTAACCGCAACTAATCCAAGGAGCACAAAGCAATTAACACAAACAATTTAATCCGTACAATTAGCACTGTCTTAGGATTTTAAACAGAATAACGATCATTTTGCTGAAAAGCAGGTTCTGTAAAGTGCCATTTATCGTAAAAGAGCGAGAACAGCTTAAATGAAATGACCTCTGAAGGGGTTCTTGCCTTTAAGTATTCGTGCATTATAACATGAATAATGCTAACTTTGATGCTAAACACACAGCGATCGTGCGCGATTTATAATTCTCAATAACAGCTCCAGTTTTCATTGTATGGGATTTGTTTCTTTAATTTACAAAGTGTATTCAAATCAGATGATACTTAACCAAATATAACTTATTCTATATCAAAATAATAATTTAAAAAATCTAATTACTAAATGTATATTACGTAATTTTAAGTATGGAATTATATATCCAAGTATGACTGTTAAAAAATAATATAATAAAAATAATAAGCTAAAAATTGATTTAAACTTTCAGAGAATTCCTCTGAACTGCTTAAAAGAATGAAATAAAATTCTGCTTAAAGTTGACTTTAGATTTTTTTTCTTACACATACGTACATACAAATGTTTTGAAGCGCATAATAAAAAAAAGATATAAAAAACAATGAACAACTTTTTTTTTCTTTTAAATGAAATTTAAAAGAAAATTGTTTTATAGGCAACCCTCCTATAACGCGATTCATTCGTACCGCGTTATATGGAAACCGCGTTATAAGAAACTCAGAATTAATACAAGTCAGGTTAAGTCTTATAAGAATCTCAGTATTAGTAAATAAAATCTTGTAAACATTCTAAGAAGGAGCTTTAGCTGTGAAGCAGAAACACATTTATTCATTTATTAACCAGAAATTAACGGCGCGCGCGCGGGAGGGTAAGGCAAATAGGGGACCCTGTGGAAATCTATTTTTACTCCTTTATCTGCACTTTTTACCCCCCCCCCCTAAGTTTTTTAATCAAAAAATTGATTTTCTCGAACGTAGTATGTAGAAAATGTAAAAGAGCTCTATCCTCTTTATTTTCTCCATCATTTCCGATCGAATGACATATCACATTCCATATGTTGGCATAGCTCTAAAGACCAAGTGAGTGCCACCCCTGCAACTCCCGACCACACTGAAACAATTGGGCCTAAACTTCCTAGCAATGTAGATCTTACCTAAAGGAATCTGGATACTGAATTTCACTCCTTTACGTACCTAAACAGCACGATCTTTTGTCCTCTCTGAATCCCCGGTAATTCCGACCCCAGTGTACCAATCAAAACCAAACTAAATAGTGAAGGTTAAGCTAGCCCATAGTAAGCTACATTCCGAATTTCTACCTTTCACCTCAAAAAATGTAGAAATTATGAAAGGGGTGACCAGATATTGTAAAACCAATAAGTAGCTTCATTCTTCCGCTACTTAATAATACAGGTTAAGAGCACTTGAGCAATCGTGCCTCGACAAAGCGATCGTCACGTACGCGAGCTCACGTCAATAATATATAAAAGATAAACAGAAAGTAACAGTGTAATCATTCTTGACGAATCAATTGTTATACGACATGCCATTATCTTGGTATTCTTTACGGTCACTGTTTTAGCACGTGAATTCGATTGACTTGAAAGGTCCACGAAAAATCCTGAACAGTTGATACAGCCGAGTAAGAACCTTGATTGATGGTCATATTTCTGAAAAAAGAATTTGAAAAAGTTAGTGATTTCATCAAGTTATCGTGCAAACGGCGGACGGACGGCCGGATAAATGCGCAGACCAAGCGTGCTTTCTTATAAGTAGCTTTTTGCTAAAGCTTCTAACAAAAATCAAATTAATTCTTTACAAGTTATATGGAAACTGTGTACCGTGTTATTTGGAAAGCGCGCTATATAAGTGGTTTTACGACGCAATTGGATAGACAACATCATGAAAATCACACGACCATCATCGAGCTGCCTGTCCATCTATTGCAATGTTGCATGGTTTCTGATTTTCAGGAGAATTTCTTGATAACTGAAACTGTAAAATTGCGGTGTACTTGCATGAAAAAAAAATGAGGGAAACTCTCCATTATTTTGACCATAAAAATGTAATAGAAAAATTCGTGATCTGATATTAACCTAATTCAGCTGTACACAGTAATATAGAAATCATGTTATAGGAGGACGGTCACAATTTTTGTTCCGTGTTATATGGAAACCGCATTGTGAGAATACCGCATTAAGGAAAATTATATCCTGAAGGAGGATACGTTATATCCTCGAGTGTTTTATTCAAAAAAGTTATGAAAAAAAGTGGTTTTAAGAATACCCAAGAGTTGCTCAGTAATTTTCAAGTAAGCGTAGAAATTTAGTTTCATCAAACTTCAAAGAAATATTTATAATGACCAAAAAAAAAGTGGATCTATATAAAGAATTTAAAAACATAGCCCTATTTGAAATATTAAATTTCACAATTTTTTGAATGAAATAATCCAAAAATTAAAATCATAATAATTAAGAATCGTGTACAATCTATCTGCAGTGCAGTCGCGTATTGAAATTTTTATTGAGTCATTCTTTTATCAAATTGCATGAATTCAGCTGTCAGGAGTTGATCATTATATTACAGTAAAATAAAAAAAAATTAAAAACAAAAAAAAATGTTATAGCAAAATAAAATATTGATAACTATTATTAAATAATGATGAACTAAAGCTGCATTTTCTACTTCAGTATCTTTTTTGTTTTCTTCCTCGAAGTGGTATTATTCCATCCATAGCTCTTAATACGGTATATTAACTTCAACTTTCATTTTAGTCCAACTTTAATACTTGAATCATCAAATTTTAAAAACAATTTCCTTGTTTACATTATTAAATTTATTCAAAAACTGATTACATATTCATATTAAAAATTCATATGCAACTTTTTTTTTAAATAATGTATTTAATTTTTATTTCCCCTTAGAAGACAAGACGATGTTTTCCATACAAAACTTGAAGAGAACAAGAAGGATCAACTTTCAGAGTTAGGCAGATGGAAACTGGGAACTTTTGACTTATTTATGCGCTTCCATGTTCCGTTTATTTGTCCATCGGTTTCTAATCTGCAGCGATGTCGTAGATGGGCGAACCGATTCTGTTTGGATTGAGGGCGGATGAAGAAGGGCGGTCGTCTCGTAGGCGATGCTTGTCCCAAGGGACTCCCGCGGCGATCGGCGACTTTACCTGCCGCTGTGCGACATATACATACACACGGAAGGGAAGAGGGTGGTGGTGGAGATGTTAGTGTTAGGAAAAAAAAAAAGTTGGTGGGGAAAAAAAAGGAAGACCCTTGCTGAGTGACAAGATCCCAGCACCCAAACGACCCTGTTCGCCCTCTTGAACGAAGCATTTGCTGCTGCCCATGAACCCCAATGCCACGGAAATACACCAGCAGGGGAGCCCTTTATGGCAATCAGCAAATCGCAACCATGTAATACACGTAACCGACCTTGCGGCACCACTCAGCGCTACTTAAAATGATGTAATAATAATAATAATAATAATAATAATAATAATAATAATAATATTTAAATATAATATTAGAATGTAGTGGAATTAGCATGTCTCACAGGATGGTGCATTTCTGCAAAAACAAATTAATTCATTCCACTACTATAAAGAAAAATTTTCGATTTGGAACTACTATTTTATTGAAGAACATAAATAATTCTTTACGCCCTTTGGAATCATGAAAATTCTTCTGAGGTCTTTAATTTATCTTCTGAGGCAAAATTGTTAAATATATAAGACCATGATCTTTTCGATACAACGATTTCGCGACGCGATCATATACAATTTTTATTTAGCACAGAGATTTACAGAGACTTTAGGAAGCTGCTTCTCTTTTTGGGGGGGGGGGGGGGTCACAAAAATAGTGAACGGACTCTGTGTAAGATACCATTGTCTTCTAGAATTATATGATTAGACATATACAGAGAGCTAGGCAATGAATTATCGATTTCTTACGACTGTTCATAATTTGAGCCGGCTCGATGGCCAAGAGCACTAAGGCACATATCTTGTCCCTCTAGATACCAGCAAGTCATGGGTTCAAATCCCGCTGAGGGCATGGAAAATTGTGTTTGTTCCTTTACTAATAAACCTGGAAGACCAAGCTCAATAGGCTGATCTCAGTGGTTATTTAACATTTTTGATACCGAAGAGTTAAAAGAGCAATAGAAAAAAGACTTGAGAGAATGCAGGGATAACGTAATATCATGTTTTCCTTATCATTTAATAGAACATATCTGAGGCATACTATAACTGTATAACCAGTCTCATTAATTTTTCCAGAACCACTGGTAAATGGAGATATGATATATCCGTATGAAGTGCCCGAATATCCATTAATACTCGTAATTACTAGTATATCGCAATTGACTTGGAAAGAGATTACAATTTTTTCATAATCACATTGAACTTGGAAAAATACCCTATTGAAAAGGATCGGTTGATTTGAAGTAGGTCTATTTCTATAAGCAGAATCATAAATAAAATTTAAAAAGCACCAAACAAGCGTTAAAGAATTTTAAAATATTTCAGATAATTTTTTTTGTAAATATTTAGATGTTAATTTTTTTCCGATGTCTTGTGGACGGTCAAACACCACCAGCACATAATTGAAACGCGCATCATATCCCTTTAAACTTCGGGAAATTAAAATTATTTTATACGTAAATATCTTATTCGACTTTGGTAAATATTTGTGAATGAAAACGCCAGCGCTTTTAAAAAGACAACCTTTTAGAGTGGAGAGATGTTTTCTGTGTTATTCTGGATGTCCTGTAAAGAAAGAGTCGTTGTATACATCTTAAAATGACCATGAGAAGAAATTTTTACAAAAAAATGTTTGATATATCTCAACGTAAACGATTTTCTGGACAAGAGAATGCTCTCGAATTAGAATAGCCTTCAACAGAAAACTGGCTCAGGATTCTTGTAAAAATTTAATTTACGTTTATATGCTCTTTCTGGTGATGTTTTCAAGTAAACATGTCCATAGAAAATTTTATACTTAAATTTATATAGTCAACACATGTAACTTTATCTATTTTAAAGACGAAATTAGTGATGTATGAAAATGTAAATTATGACATAAGCCGAACGTTATGCTTTATCCTTCAACGTAGTAACACTGTTGCTTTGCCCTGATGAACTCGCTCCAACTTTGCACGAAAAATTCTAGAGGCGATACACACCTGCTTTGATTTACATAGTTCTTGCCAGCAGGTAAAATTTGGTTCGTTTAAAACGTAAGATAAATTAGATAAGAGTTTCTTATAAAGTTGGAAAATAATAAAGTGAAAACGCTTTACCTGAAAAGTTAGTGAATTTATGGAGTTACCTTCACCTGAAGCAAAAAGCCCAAAAGAAAAGCTCTAAAGAATGAACGTAAATTCTAACCTAAATCCAATATCCTAACACCTCTGGCTTAGCCTACGAGAGAAGATCTTTAAAAAAATCTACGTTAATCTTTGTATAATTTAACTTAGCGGAAAAAAAAGAGAAAGAAAGAAAGCATCTAGGCCTGCAATTAAAGCATTCGAAATTTCATATTGCTAAACAGGTCTTCCTCTAAAATCATTTGTCACTTTCTCTTGGGAGTGGAGCCTTCGGGGGTTTCTCAATGAAGTTAGGCGCGCAATCGTCCGACGTTCTTCTTCTCCACGAGAGAGTCACCTGCGGCGAATGGTTGTTCCACACAAAATAAGAAGGCACACCGGGTGGAGTGCAAAAAGAAGGAAGGAGTAGGAGAAAAAGAGAAGGTGGGGAAGCGAGTGAAGGGTGGGGATTTTGGCCGTGATTTACACGTAATAAAACACTGCTCGTGATGAAGAAAAGAAGTGGAAAAGAGAGAAAGAGAGAGAGAGAGAGAGATGCAGGGGAGATGAGTAGGAAAGGGGGAGAGAAAGAAAAAGAAAGATTGGAGAGGACATCTTCAGCGACGCTCCCTCGGGTGACAGGTGCGTGACCGTTCCGCACCGTTACCATGACGACTTGAGGAAAGCTGAGGCAGGAGCGCGTCGCTTTTGCGCATGCTCGAGCGCAAAGGTAAGTACAACCAATACCGGCCGCCACCTGGTGGTAATTGTTCGCTTGAATTGTTCCTTTGACTTGCTGTACTGACCCTTCATCCAGAGGCAGTGAAGGCATCGGCCATGTGAGCAGCGGAAAAACACACGGAGCCAACGAGGAGGCTCAACCTGTCCACGGCACGACCCTCTATAACTTTTACACTGTCTGTTTGTTTATTTTTGATTCACCTTCACTCTTCCTGAAATTTTTTTTCTTCCATTCTGATACGAATTAATTTTTTTCTTATCAACGAACGAACGAATGAAATTGAAATGAAATGAACATTTTTAATTGTACAAACCGGACAAGACGATCTTCACCGCGGTCACCACTTGTTCGTCTGAATTTTCGTGCCCTGGTCCCGGACTGATTCCATCGGCTCTAGCCAGCCACCTGTTTTGTTTTTTGACTTTCGTTGTCTTCCTTTTGGGACGGTCGCAAGGGCTTTAGCGGTCGGCCGGGCTCCCGTGCCCCGGCCCTCCGCCCCATTCGGCATGGAGACCTGCGTGCTCATTCCTCCCGAGTTCAGTCTGGTGTTGACGGCGAGCACCGATCGACACGCCAACAGGTTCTACGAGATGGGCGTGCGCGTATGGAGCAACAAGCGAATTTCTCAAGGAACCAAGTTCTACCCATTCCAAGGCACCATCCGCCTGGACAAACTCGAAGTCTACAGCTATCTCGATGACAAAGATGTAAGTTTGCTCATTTTCATTTCCTAGCAAATTCCATATCTCACTATAGTCAACGTTAAGATTAAATGACAGCTTAAGTAAAATCGATTGTTTTGAGTTTGTTGTTCATATATCAATAAAAGAAAATTCATAACACAGATTATTATTATTATTATTATTATTATTATTATTATTATTATTATTATTATAAAATTAAATGAAGGTTATGATATTTAAGTTTATTCTCAGGTCTTTTGTTTTGATTCAGTCAGCTGGTCAAATAAGCTTAACACTCAAAACAAAAACGATTCATTGCCAGTTGTATCTTCTAAACAACAATACACAATCATAACGCTACAAGTGTTGCTCAGGATATGAGTGAATACTGAATAAACGAATTTAATGTTGAAAAATTGTAAGGTCCATTAGGATCCAGAAATTTGTCAAGGTATCTCATAGTAATATTGGTTTGAACTTCAAATTTTTTTAAATCCCATAAATAAAACTTTGAGACCGAGAATAGTTTGTTATTTTAATTTTTAATCGATTCCATGTCTTGACACTTCAATCTCTGAATTCACTGAAAAATTAATGAATGAGGAAACGGGTGAGGTAATGATGCAACAGGTGAAAGAAAAGGTTTTATAAAAAAGGGGGCAGGTGCAACTAGATCTCTACAACCTTCGGCCATGGATCGTGCTCGTGATGAGATCTACGAGTTTTCCTCTCTATCTATCCATCTATTCATCTATCTATTCATCTAGCCTTTTCTCCTCTTTGTTTTTGATTGCGATAATTGCTCGAGATTCTTCTCTGATGCTTCTCCACTCCCTATTCTTGAGGTAAAACATAACTTTAGAAGAGACAGAGAGAGCCCATTCAATCGTCACCATGTGTTCCCTTCTTCTATTACGGGCAAAAAGTCGTTTCAACTAAAGACATATATTTTCCATGACAATGTTATTCCCTTTTCCTTGCCTTCCCTGTCGTTTTACTACTTCACTTATGCCTCCACTTGAGCAATGCCATGAACACTATGAGAATTAATTAAAGCGTGAAGACAACTTCTCACAGAGCTTCTCTTTTTTTTGTGCCTGTGGTTGGTGTTACTCTTCTGTTACTTTCATCCTTCTGAGTTCAAGAAGGGTAGAAAAAAATGATTTTCCAGCAGAGTGGAAGAGCTTTCTTTTCCTCTCTCTTAGCCCCTTTCCTTTTCCCCCCGCTTGTTTCCAGTGTCACGTCGGAAGATCTTCGCCTGTCAATCCGGCGCTCTTTTGGTTGTGACGGCACCGCCAGGACCCATCACGGGTGAGCGTGCGTGAATACAAAAGACATGACGTCCCAAGGAACCAGGGTGGGCCATCGTCCTTCCTTCGTGTCGTCTGCCTCTTCTTCGAGAGTTCAATCGAATCCAATTATTGGAGTGAGCAATTTACTGAGAGATAGATAAATTTCCCGGAGGATAAAGTCAAGGCAGAAAGAGGAACCTGATAACACGTTCTGCGGTTGTCAAGCGCTTCTGTTTCTTTTCTATTCCATCTATTTCATAAATTCTGTTATTCTACTGTTTCATTTTGCATTTTATTGTTTTAATACATTCTAACACAATGCTATCATCATATAAAGCCAAACAAACAGACGGTTTAGCTTTAATAAGAAAAGACGAATCAGTAATTAATATTAAAGACAAAAATATGTTGATCTTATTTTCCTTAATCTATCACATATTTGCATATAAAATAATGACAGAGTAACTTTTAAATATAAGATGAATTTAATCCTTCAACGCATATACTTAATAATGATGAGTCATCTGTATATTCCTAATCCGTTTTCGCAATGTCCTTTACCTTTATATAATGATAAATGTTTCATTCATAGAAAATTAGTTCAATTGGGAGACACCTAATTGGCTTATGAGTATCAGAGATTCCGGGTTCGTGCCCTGCTCTATTCTAGAAGGTCGTTGGTGTCGTCCCTTACCCATAGATTTAGCCGTTAAAAAAGCATAATAGGGAGAGGCATCATTTTGATGGTGGTTTCGAGATCTCTTAAAGGGCGTGGGGCTCTATGTCTATTTGCTAGCGCGGTGGTATTATTCCATTTAGGCTTAGATGAAACCACTGCAAAAAACTCTTTAATTTATCCAGCCTTTATATAAAGGAAATAGTTTCATAAATCCTTTCACAACTACTCCTTTGTTCTTATGCTATTTACAATTATTAAGTTATCAAATTTTCACAGTTCTTAAAAGTGATGATGCTTCCTATGAATTATCATGGAAATTGTATTATCTGTGTATTAGATAATCGTTAGTAGCAACTCGTATATTATTGCAAACTAAACATATATAAAATCTAAATTAAATATTCAGTTAGTTTGTGCAGAATTCTTATAATGAAGTTTAACTTTAATTAAAATAATCGGCGATAGCACATTAGAAAAGAGGCGTAAATGGGCATTTCTGTTATGCAATTCGCCGGAAATTAATTCATATGCGCGGTTTATTAAAAAATACACCCATTGGCAAGCTGAAGACTTCTTAAAGGAAAATCAGTTTTCTGCAATCGTATATTTCTACGAATTCCTCTAAAAATGGGTTCTGTTCAATAATTTTCATCTGTATTATTGAATTATGATAGCTGTTGTCGTTAATTATATTGTTAGCATAATTGTAATAAGTTGGGGATAAAAATCATCACCAAAATGGCGTTCTAATAATTAGATTCACTTTGGCGATCAAGTGAATCCATTCTGTCAAACTAGTTCCAATTAAAAAATGCAGCTAATTTATGGCATTTTTAGAAAAACTCCATTTGTAATTAGTATTAGGAAATGATTAAAGGAAGTCTTTTCTTTTATCCACCCGTATCATCAACAACGGGAAAAAATATTAGGATTAAGCTAATTATTTCTTGTTTTTATTTCTGGAATGTGGCTGCATTTTAATCTAAAAATTAACAATAGTAAAAACTAGTACATGTGAGCTTCATTAAACATCAGAATTATTCATGATAACATTGAAGAAATGGCCCCTTTCCATAGAATAGTCTTTGTATGACTAGTGGATAATACTTCATTGACCACAAAGTGAAATCACAATCAGGAGTTCTCATTACACTAGATACAAAGGAATAATTCGGAATTATAGTTTTCCAAATCAATGGTGAATCTACATAATCAGATTAACGTATTCTTATTTTCCCCCCTTGACGAATATGTTACGCATAATTTGATTCAATTGTAATTATCGCTCTATGCAAATACAAATGTCTACATATTAATTAACAGCAATGGAAGATAGCACTGGTCAACACACATTTTGCTACCAATCATTTAAAAGTCATTTTATGATAAATTTGTTGCACTGATTCCTAATATGAGATCAGTTTTTTCAAATTGGCTCTAGTTTTTGAGATATTTAATATAGTTCATTTTCTACGTTTTAACGTGTATATTTATCCAGTAGAACTGCAACTTTGACAAACGTAGGTTTTCTGGACTAATTTGAGTGTGCTGATTCCATATCTGAACTCCAAATTTTTCTATCACGTCAGGATGTTAAGTTTCAGTGGTGTGTCAAATTTAAACAATGGCTACCATTAAAATTTAAACTATTTTTATAACTCGAGATCTTGACGTGATAGGGAAATTTGGAATTCAGATTTGAAATCAGCACGCTCAAATTAGTCTAGAACACCTATCTTTCCCGGTACCAAAAATGTTGTTGACCAGAGCTATTGGTAGTCATTTTATTATTACACAATTGTTTTTGCAGATTACAAAAAAACTAGAGCCAATTTTGCATTTTCACAGTCATATTCGTGTTCAGCACATTGAACTCATTAAGAAATGATTATTTTCATATCGGAAACAAAAAAATTTTCAAAATTTGTTGCCCAGTGTAGTTAATGGAAGATAGTTAGCCAATGAAAGATTAAGAATTTTACAATTCCAAGTTTTCCAAAGTTCTCAATGAGCCATTGGCAAACTATCTTCTATCATCCATTGTGGTTTATGGACACGTTGAATTGAGTAATTCGATGATACGAGAATTTAATCTCCAGTTTTCGTCATAGACAATCCGGAATTCTTCTTTAATTTCTATTTCTTCAGCGTTCAATAAGCAAAATGCTCAACAGAAGCAATGTTTTAGCTCCTGAATTAATAGATTTATCTAGATTATCTAGTTTTATCTAGAGTTAATAGATTTCGATTCATTTCCATCTCGACATGTCTTCTCATTTTCCGAAAATCTAAAATGCTCTCTTGTGTATTATATTTCTGTTCATACAGCTTCATTCAGTATCCACTTATTGTTTTTTAAATACTACTTGTTTCAGTTCTCAAAGTAAATTTTAATAATATTTTAAATTTACTTTAAATCCGAAAACTTTGCAAACAGTGTTCTTAAAAGATTCGCATTCCTTGTTCCATTGGCGGGTAATGTTCCTTCTGTTCCATTTCATCATATGAAAGCGAAAGTTTAAAATCAGCATCCATGAATGATCCATTTTGCGCGAAAAAATTTCCAGTAAAATTCAGTCTTGAATTCCACTCATCCTTCAATATGCTCATACAAAATATTAATTGTATTATAATGAATTTGCAAGCATATTATACAGTGGTTATAATACCAACTATGCAGTGACAAGAATTTTTATAAAAGCACCTTGTAAAAAGCGTATGGAATTGGATTTAATATGTAAAAAATTGGTAAGAGATGGACAATACAAGCTCCGAGATCGTAGGATAATAAGCCATCAAAGAACAAGAACGAGAAGTACATTTCGTCTTCCCATCACCGATGCTCAATATTACTATACTGTCAATCATTTACTTTAAAAGGAAACGAATACATACAAAAAATAGTTGGGGTTTTTTTTTTGGGGGGGGGGGGATTTTTTTTTCAAATTTAACGTATAATTACACATTAAGTTAAGACATTTATTTAAAATAAGATTCAAATTTAATTCCTATTATTTTTATAACAGATATATATGATGCGACTCGTTTTCTTCTTTTTGGTTTGACTTTCAACTTCCTGTCAACCTGAAGTATAAATTGATTGGAGCAGTTGGCTTTTCCCCACTCACCTATGATTAAATGCAAATGACATTATAGACTAAATTTAGAAGAAACAGGACTGATATAGAGTCTATAGGGCTTAGTAAGGGGAAAAGGGTGAATTTTCTTTTTAAAAAGTCTCTTTTCACCTGTCGGGTGTCCGAAGCGCGTCAGGTGGGCAAGCGAGCGACTCGGAGGATCCCGTTCCTTAACGACCCTCATCCGTCACCAGTCACATGTGACTGAGCGAGAGGACGCACTCGGGAGAAAAAACAGCGAACGAAGCCGGTGTTTCCAACTGGAATTGAATTGACAAAGCACCCAATAATCAGACACAAATCATAGCAATTTCACGGGCAAATTAAAATAAAAAAAGGAAATTTGGTTCAGGCGGGGGTGGACGCGGGGTTAAAAGGGAATGCAGTGCAATAAGGGTTAAAAGGAAAAGGGGGAACTTCGAAAGATTTATAAAGAAAAAAAGCAGAAGCTTGAATAATGAAAAATCTAAAGCTTATGGAAGCCTGGAGAGAAATTTCAGTGAAGAATTTTTCCATTTGTGGCTGCGGCAGTTTAATAATGGGGAAACTTGCTAGCGAGACGTTGCTCTACACATTCGGCGTCAACTTCGGACAAAATTTCGAGTATTTATTGTTTTATTTTAAAGAGAATGGTCTTCTTATTGATTAAGAAGCGTGCAGAAAAACGTAAGACTAATTATATAAATATTGATCTAGAAATTCTATTGCTCCGTAAGAAATCCAAAGACGAAGCTTTCGCATTGACAATAAATTGATGATGAAACTTATATGTCCTGGTTACTCAATAGCCTTTCAGAACAAGTCGATGAACATTGAATAAGAATGTCGAGGAATAATTGTAATTTAAACACACGTGATCTATGGAAACACGTGCGATTAACAACTATTATCAATGAACATCAATGAAAACACCAAGAATTTTCGCCGTAAGACAACAGATTGTCATATGTTGCAGTAGATAATTTTCATTCCCTTAATTTTATCATTCAACAAAGATAAACAACTCGACTTAGTATGGGTATCGTATGGAACTGTTGATGCAGCTTTTGGTATCAACTAATCGCGCGAGCTGCTGGTCGTTCGAAGGGGAGTGGCTCTGAAGCTGCAGTAAAAGCAGAAATATGGCCATCGGTCATTAAGAGACTTCTAAACTTCGATTAGTTTTGCAATATAAGTCACATATTTGTCATAATATATTTAAAGTTCTTCAGAATACAGTTTTAAAAGTAATACCAAGATCTTTCGCTAAAGCTTCGAGCCGTCCTCGGCGGCAGAGTGGCGGAGAGGATCCAAATACCCACCTCGAGATATTGGTAGGTTCAAATCCAGCCAAAGGCGATAGAACTTTTTTCAGGGAAAAATTCAATGGTCACGCCTTTATTTTTTGGGGAGAAAAAACAGTAAGTCCCAAGAACAGTTTACCTCCTAATCGTTGAAGGGTCTTCGCGCAGACAAACATGCGCGGGATCTGCGATTTCCGTTCCAGACTGGTGACTCCATATGCCATCAACAAAGTTGTCAATGCAAGATGGTGTCCATCTTTTTATACGGATGCCAAATTAATAATTTCGATTTACAAATAATGAATCTTAGCTGATTACGGACGACAAAATATGGTTATTAGTAGTTTATAGTCAGCGTAATCAATAGGGAGATTTTCGAACCGATTTTAGATCGAGGTTTGTAAGTTCGCCTTGCAGACTATCTGTGCAAAAAAAAAACAAAAAAAAAACACTGCCTCAAGTTTGTGTACATGAAATTTAAGATTATGGATAGCGGGGATTTTTCACATTAAACAATACATCATTCAATGACATCATTTTTTAAGAAAAATACTCACTTAAAATTTTATAGAATATTATAAGCTACTGGAAGAGTGACGTCAGTAACTACAGTTCTTAAAAAGTGCTGCATTACATTATAAAATTGTAAATAATTGAAAAATTAATCGAATCTGTGTTTCAATTTGCATTTCATAACATATTCTCTTACGAAAGAATGACATCACGAAATTCGATTTATTCAGGGACTACCTTTCTTTTGATTTCCTAAATATTTTTATGACAGCTAAAAAAAAATCTCATTCATTCTTGGAATGTACTTGGAAGACATTGCGTGGCAAGCAATCACTTTCAATGTTATCGAAGAAAGCGAACGAGATTCCCAGAAATGGAGCTGGAAATTCTATCTCTCTTCCAGAAACAGACCAAAAAACGCTTGATTGGAATAACGAAGTTTTTTCGCTCCCTGTCATTTTGACTTTTTTTTTTTCTTCTAGAGTATTAGATGTTTGTCTGCAAATTGTCCCTAACCAGTTGAACTACTTACAGGGTCCATCCCCGATTTTCTTTTTTGTTTCTGTCTCTCTTTCTCTCTTCACTACCTGCCAAACCCTCGAAATAGGGAGTGTGAAGGTCAACCGACTCCACAGGGTTGGGACGCGTGCTTCTAGGGTGGAGTGGGCGGGGTCGGGGGGTTCGATGTTGCACCGACTCTTGCGCTCATGACGAATGGCGCTGAGACCCTCAAATATTCCATAATGAACGGTTGAGGCGTATGGGCAATGCTCGAGTTCATCGGGCCAACGACAGGGCCTTCAAATTGATGGTTACGCACTCGCACCGCTCCCTGATGACAGAGCGGGCACCCTCGAAACAATGTCGGACGAGATATACGACGCATGCGCAAAATACTGCCTATGCGTCTACCCAGGAAGTATTGAGTAAATCATGCTGAAATGACCGCTCTCGGTGATTTGCTTGCTATTATTAATCATCTGTGTTCTGTTGCCAAAAACGTTATGTTGATTTAGAATATGATTTGGGAAATCAACCTATTTTCACTCATTTAGCATTACAAAAAAATTGAAGAAAGAAAGGAGGAAAAAAAAGCAAACAGTCCAATATTAATTTTTTTAATCCTCAAGATAGGTGCAAAGAAATTTGTTTGTTTATCGGTCATGAAAGCACATGTCGATTAAAAGCACAATTTTAATCCTGATGCGTTTGAAATAACTATTGCGTAAATAATGTTATTTAATACACGCAATACTCTAACAGAATGTTTGTATCCAAATAAAATATTTAATGACACTAATAGATATTAACTAACAATCCCACTTTGATTCTATTATTATTTCGATATGACTTAAATATGTTCTTACGTTAAAATGACGACCTATAATTTTGACGACTACACATGCAACCGTTCTTAAGTTCCTCGAAATTCAATGTTTAATTATTAAAATTGTACAATAATTATAACGACTGATCATAATTAAGCATCAGAATCGATCTTTAATAGATTCACCTGTCGAACATAAAGAATCACAGACCAAGAACAAGGTATCATGACAGGTGATGCGCATCTTCTTTCGGTAACTTACAACAAGAGGCCGAGGCATTCAAATAAACAGGCGAGTCAAAACGAATATTACACTTTTAGACATATATTGCGGATAAAATACTTAAGACACGTAGAGAACTGTGCAAAGCACCAAATTAAACAAAAACTCTCAAAGAGTTATTTCCATTACACGATTGAATACGATAAACGTCCAAACAAAACTCCTATACCAAGTTCTGCTAGATCTTTTGGCAGGGGTCCTACACAGAAATTATCCTTCACTTAACCCAAAAAAATTATTAAAAAAAAAAAAAGAGTTGATCACCTGCGTCGATATGCTGTCGCTTGTATGCCAAGATTTGTATTATCGTTTGGACATTTGTCACATTACACGGGGCTCTCCCCGTAATGGAAATAAAACTTTGTGAATTTTTCTTTCTATTGGTTCTTTGTCATAAATAGTCGATTAAAAGTGCAATATTGTTTTTGACTCGCGCTATAAAACAAACTAAATAAATGAACAACGACAAATATTAACTAATGATTCTCCACGATTCCAAGTCTCCCTTTGTCATTTTGACCCCTGAGACGACCCCAACTGTCATAAAAAGTTTGAACGCAATAAGTGAGGCGTGAATTCTAAAAATGACAGGTAAGGAATAAAGTAAACGAAGAGATACGCATTAAATTACACTTTTTAGTATTTCCTTTATTTTTTTTTGTATTAACATCCTGTCAGAAAAAAGACAATAAACGGAAATTAAATGGAAATGTCCACTTTTACCCTGGTAAGATGGTGCAGATATTCTTCTATTAGACCTTGAACATCGAGAAACAACAATTTTTCTGTATCGATCAATTATTCCAAGAATTTTCTTTAAATCAAAGATTGCGAAATACTATTTATTACAGTCATTATTTCGTTTCCATAATTTTAATCTAAAGAGGAATATTATTTGCTGATGGATGGAATAAACCGTGGTATATATCCTCTCCCCTACTGAACACAATGCAGCAATTCAAATTATTGAAGTTGCTAATTAAAAGTGGTAATTATTTGAAGAGCTCTTTTACAAGGCTATACGATATTATTCAGGATTTTTAATATATTCTTGTAATCTCAATCGGAAGCCACAAAGACTACGAAATCTCAAGGATGAAAACAATGTTCTTGAATGGGCAAGCTATTAGAGGTGAAACCGAATGCAAGAAGAAAATAGTTCTCAACAGGAAATGAGTCATTAAAAAAAAACCAACGCTCTTTTCATTTCAATGAGCTAAAATTTGTAGAATCTGCTCATTATGTATTGTTTGTAAATCTGACAATTTGTGGGGTCGTTTTTTTTTTTTTTTAGGGGGGGGGTCTTTTTTTTTCATCTCCTTACCCGTTGCAGAGTGAAAATACGAATTCACCGCAACTTTAACACATCTTCGACGCACAAAGATTGTGTTTAGCCACACGCACATTATTAGATCTACTTGTTAATGTAAAATAAAAGTGTGCGTTAAAAAAAATGAAATGCTATCTATTAACCCAAAATCTTCCGGCCGGAATGTAAAGAACAATGAAATTTTACAAGCAAATTAAAGAGTGAGTATAAACCGAACTCATTTATAAACAGAAGACTTTCCCTCCGCCAACCCTTTCCTCCGCTCCTTTTTATATTGCATCTATTCTGCTAATTATTTTTATTATTCTTAGAACAATTATAACTATATATGATGATGATGGATAGGATTGTACGCGTTTTTCAATCATTCATGTGTCCTTTTTTTCTGTCGTTTTCTTTCATTTTCTCCGTCTGTCTTGTTTCTTTATCCTCTGGAGGAGAATGAAAGAGGGTTATTGGGAGATGAGGAGGAGGAGGAGGTGGAGGACTTGTGTCCGAATGGCTGGAGGGAGTCGTTGCTAATGACGATGAGAGGACGTCTGCTATTCAGGCTTCTTTTCTTCTTTTCCTGTTCTGTTTAATTGCGTTCACCTTCCAAGGGAGGTGATTTTTTTTTGCCTCCCTTCTTCTTCGTCTTCTACCTTCCCTCTTCCTTCTATTGCTGTCGTTGTGCGGTGGACGAATATCTCTGCAACAAAGGCGACCACTCGCTCGCTCGCTCCGCTCTCCCTCAATTCGCCCTCATTCACTCGCTCTCTCTCCATCCATCTGTCTATCTATTTAGCTTTTCTTCTGTGCTGACATGCAAGTCTTGTGGTGAGACACGCAAGCGAATTTAATGTAATAAAAAAAAGAGAAAAAAGGGCTACGTTATTAATGCCGTTGCATTAAAATCATTAAGAAGAGCAAAAAAACACCCCAACTCATCCAAAAAACAATAAGAATGAGTTTGTAGAGCAATGGCTTCGTGGAATTCGTTCTTAGTAATTTTCATTAACGCGAAGAAAGAATAATTCAAATTAAATTGAGAGTTTCATTCTTAAGAATCCCTTCGTCTACCCTTTTGTGGTCAAGAGACTTGGAGCCGTATGAGATTTAAAAGGGCTGAAATCTAGATAAAAAAATGGACGAGATTAAAGTTGATGCAATAACTGAGACCATAAAGATATCAAATACGTAGGCCACTATTTTCTATAAATAAAATATATCTTAAAATATTAAGATGGGAAAATCCTATGGAATCGAGCGTCATGCTTTACCCCATAGAATGAACAGTATGGAAAAGTCGTATTGGCCTTGCAGCGTTTGCAGACAAAGCGGTTTGCTTGATTAGTAACAAATATCTGGCAGGACGAAGAAAATGTTTGAATTGTCAGAATATAAATGAATATAATGCCAATTTAAATTTAATTCTTCCATAACCATAATGCTAATTTATGAATTGAAATATTTCGCTCATAAATTTCATATTAAATAATTGGTTTCCAAAAGAATATTTGCATTTTTATTGATTATGTAGCTATGTCTTGCTTTTAAATTTCAACTCATTAGAACTTGTTATTTCATCTTTATAATTCTCAGATCTTGAAAAGCGTAAAAAGAAACCAATAACTGGTAAATGGCGACTGTAAAAGCGACTTTAATCTTTAAGTACAGTGAATTTATAACTTGGTATAACTTAAGGTCTTAACTTAACTGGCTGATTTGCCAGTACCGCTATTACAACAATGGAAATCAAAAACTCAAGCTTGAGTCGGGATGTTTAAGAGACGGATTTTTGTGCAAGGAATATTCCCATTTAAAGCCGAAACGTTCCAAAGAAAAATGATAATTGGTTTCTTTAGCAACAGTTAAACGCCGTATTTCAATTAGTTAGGTATTCTGACAATCAGAAAGCATTTTTCGTAGATAGAATGATTTCATTTAACGAAACAATAGCTTTTAAAAGTAGGTTTTTCATGCAGCCTAACCTATATTTGATTATAGAGAAATTGTATTAGGGAAAATCGGTGATATAAGGATTTATCAAAAGGAATGCATAGTAGTGGTGGTGGTATTGTATTTCTGTTTGTGTATATATATAGGTGTGTCGATAGTTTTTAACACACCAGATCACCAGATCCATCTCTCATTACGTGAACCACAATAAGTGTTTGCTTCTTTGCCTTTCCCAGAGAACTTTGCTCCTTGATAACCAAACGCATCAAACAAATTCCATATCAGTATTTGTAAATCAGTTGGAAAATACCCCACATATTTGTCTCGCTAAGCATTTAGTAAGCACAAATTGTCTAAAAGGATAATTTATAAAATGTTCAGAACGCTTTCAAACTGAAATGTTTCCTTCTGGGTGGAGGGCAGTTAATTTCTAATATTTCGTGTAAGTGAAAGTGCTTCTATGCTCTTCAGCATTTCAATTTCGCTTCATTTGTCCGTCTTAAATAAAAATAATTTTGCTCCGAGTGCATATAAACTTAGCAACTCGTATGAAGGCGAATTTTTAATCAAGGCTTAAGAATCATTTAAATCTTACTGAAAGTTTGTTTGTTTGGTTTTTTTTTGTTATTTTGTGTTTTTAGTAAGTATTAGGTTACTATAATTTTTAAATGGTTTAGATTACAAAAAAAATTACTTTATCCCTTTTGTGCTAATATGAATATATTAAATGTTCAGTACATGGAAGTGATAGTCATATATGGGTTGTCGTTGTGCAACATTTTGTCGGTGAAAGCAGACGGCCATCAAAAAAGCGTTACTGTCATTCGTGATGGAATAAAAAGTCGAATTCCAGCTGAAGGATCCAACTCCTTAGACTCGAAAAATCAGAAAATGAAACTTAATGAAATAATGATGCTTCCCATACACTGTTCAGCCATTATGAAATTTTAAATTATCGCTAATTATACAATTATCTCGTCGCTGAGATTCAAAGAAAATCACGAACGAACGTGAGAAAATGGACAGTTGTAAAAAAAAAAAAAAACCAACAGAGAAATGACAAAATATAAAAAATAAGCTAGAAAGAAGCCAGACTGATAATGTTCATTTCTTTTATAAAAAATTATGATATAAAACTTTACGTAATGTTTTGAGATGATGACAAAAAAACTCAATACATGGTACTCAGTACCATAATATTTTAAAGGCCATTCTGAATAATCATCAATTGTCTAAATGATAATTTTTTTTGTATTTTTTAATTTTTAAATTTATATATATTTTAATGTAAAATGTATGTAAAATTATCTTGTTTTTCAATCTAATGTCTTTAATCGTTTCATTTATGAGGTTTCGTATATTTTCTTATGACTTGAGAAATAAATCTACAGGTTCGGAATTATTCAAATATAATTAAATAACATTATTAGATTGCATATATTAATTACAGGTCAGATAATTTATACGATGATAAATTTCTTCCTCGGTTGCTGATTAGTTAATTATTAACTGTATCGTTTATTTTCATATTAAACATTTGAATTTTTTTCGATGATTTATTCTGTTAGATATAGCTGGAGGGATTAAGACCAGATTCAATAAACAGTGATGTGGGATGTGTTAAACATTATTCGATATGGAATTATTGACGATGATTTCCATTTTTATTTCTCAATATTTTTCTTTAAGAGTTGAAAAATTAAACTCAATGAATAGATAAGCCGTTTACTGAACCTAAAACAATGATATCTATTACAACCGGTATTGCAATGACAAAAAAAAACCATTGAAGAAAATAATTAAATTGGTTTTCGTTCTGTGTCTTGGCAATAAGAAACACAACTTGCATTCAAGATTAATCTATTTCAATAGATTTTTTACCTTAATGAATAAATTAAATTCATTCATATTATTTATTGAATCAACCTTAATATTTCTGAATTTGATATGCCAGTATGACTTTTTTTTGGGTACTCGAATGTATTCTTGAAGTATTTATTTTTAGAAGATGTTTTTTTCAAATTAATGAAAGGAGAGACTGAGCTCAAATCTGCCAATTAAAGTAAGAAGTTGAATGTATGATTACAGTAATTAAAAATTATTTAGATCAATTTCAAACTTTTAAGCATTGTCTATTGAAAATATTTGTTAAAAATTTCAAATAAATTAGCAGAAAGGGGAAAGAGCTTTTCACTCCTTAATAAAATCAAATGTATGAATGAACTTTTAGGGATATTTAAGACTACAAAATCCAAATATAAACTTCGAATTTCTGTAGTTATAGCGATAAATAAACTCTAGACGTCAAAAATAAAAAGCTGGGCTTTGTGGTGGGGATTATGGTGTTACATAATGGTGATCTCTAACTATGGTGAGAATGTTCTCCTATTAGTGTTTCTTATGATCCCTTAATTGAAAGAAATTCACACAAATTCAAATCATACTTTCAAAGATCAGTAAGATTCTATTCAATCTTTCTAGATCATATGATTTTGTATCATCTGCCAGCATTGACTTTATAACACATCTCTTAATAAAGATTCTAATTGGGAACATAGTTTGCGATTAACTCTAAAATTATCCAGAAAATTCAAAGGAATCTGTCATGAAAATCATAATCGGTGGTCTTGGAATGTGTAAAATCGATGACCCAGAAGTTGAGTGTAAAGATATATGGTTCATTTTTGAAAAGATCCCCGCCCAGAAGATAAAATTACTCTCCTGCTGGTTGGGGAAATTTCAATAAAGATCAAATCTGCGTTCAGAAAGTGTCCTCATATTTACAATTTTTTGAATGCAGATTTGATCTCTATTGAAAATGTTTTTTGTACAACTTTATATATATATATTTCGACTTTCATGCAACTTTAAAAGGACTTAGGCCTACACATGTATAAAAGCACAAAATGAAGATATTGTTCGCATAATATATAATATTAACTTTTTTACAACCCGTGAAATTTGGATTACAACGAAATAACGCTTGATAAGTTAATCAGGTGCTATTCAGCTGATTGCTTTCAACAGCGCAATTAAAGAATTTCTGCCTTGAAGATAATAAATTTTAATGTCCCTTTATAATAAAATTCTAAAGACATGACAAAATAAGATGAGAGATAAATAAATGTTCTCAAATTTTAAACTGGTTTTTCCATGTGCTACATAAAAATTAGCCGACTGCATTTCCAAAGACTGTTTTGGTTGGAGGAAGAAGAAGCACGACACACTAAATAATCGGACGACGGGAAAATTAAAGTCGCCAACGGGTTGAACGACACTGATTCTTGGGAACCAAATAAATTACACGTACACCCATTTCATCCATATGTCAGAAAATATTACAACCATGGTTTGGTTTCTTGCTCTTAATTGCTGCAAATTAACGTGTATTAAAATTGAAATCTCTAATTGTCGCAGCCCGAATTTGGTAGATAATTTGAAGGGACATTTGCTTTTGCGTCATCGGTTTGCATCTTCGACATTTTCCACTAGGAATTCTAACTGGTTATTATTTTAAGAATTGTAAGCAATTTCATCTCTCCTTTTGGTTATCGGTGAGAGATGCTTTATCAAAAAAAGTAACCGAGGTGGAGAAAAATAACTTTTGTTTTCTTCGAAACGAAGCAATTAAATCTCAGGACTGGTTTGACCTTTGCACCGAAAACAAATATCCTATTATAGATAAGAAATTTTTCTCTGAATTAGTTTTTGGCTACTATTCGAAATAGAGTAAGAACAATTGAATAGGATCCGTGAACCTCATCAAGTCAATTTATTTTAGAATTCATTTCGCTACATAACAATTTTAATGATTTTTCATCTTTTACAATTTTTCTTAAAATATATTGATATCCTAATTGATATCAACAAAACACGATGTTCGTTGAATAAAGTTACTTATTCAATAAGCATAAATTTCAAACAAATATAAATGATAACTTGTCCAGCATTATTAATTATGAAATACGAATATTACAATTCATCATCAGTTATAAGCAGAGAAATATTTGAAAGACGTGCGAGGTCTATTCCTCTTTTTTTTTATTTTAATTTTAATTGTAAGATATTGAACAGGTGAATATGCAGTCCCCTTCCTGGGAAATAGCAAAGTTTTAGTCTTGTATTTCAATCGACTGCCTTAATCTTAAGTATTACACAAAGCTGTTATTGTTCTTATTCTTCGATACCCCTAATTAGAAACAATGGAAAACTAGGAGGCAGAAGAGGAAGTGAGATTGAGGGGAGGAAATCTTGACGACCAAGTCAAGGGAGCGGCAGATCCATTCAGGCGAGAGACATTCAGAAAACTACATAAATACGGCTATGCAGTTAAATATAATTAATGACACATTTCCCACCCTACGGACTCGCTCATTTCTTTTTTCAATTCGAATATTAAATGCTAAAGAACATCTTTAAATCTTAATAAATGCCTCTCTTTTTTTCCATACTCTGATTCATAGTTGGAAACAATGCGTTCGACGGAAATCGTCGAGATAGCGTATTTTTTTTGTCGCCGAGACATTAAATTAAGAAAAACAGGGTCAATTATTCACAGACGAATAACGTCAAAGATTAGTTTTGTAGAGGAGAAAACACCTAACTATCTTCCTGAATCATTTGACCGATATGCATCAGGCAGAGGAAGAAATAGAGGATAAAAGAAGGGGATGAGAGAGAGAGAGAGAGAGAGAGAGAGAGAGAGAGACAGAGAGAGACAGAGAGGGCCCTTGGACACATAATTGTGGATTGTGCCCAAGGGAAAAGCCCCCGTTCTCTTTCTTTACAAGTGAAATAAAATGAAACAACGTATTTTCTATCATCCTTTTCATACCGTGTGCCGATAAATCGGAAAAAAACAAATAAACAAGACTGAAAAAAATGTCAAAAGCAGTTCTCATAGCTTATTACAGAGTACACAACCTTTATCAGTCAAGGGCCGTGGACGTATTAAGAAAATTTAGAGTAAATATAGTAAGCAACACTTTAAAATAGTTACGGTGACAATTAAGAATATAAATCTTGAATTTGTGTTCTTTACATACAGTAGCTAAGAAGACAGCAATTATTATTTTACGACTTTTTAAGTTAAATTACTGTTTATAAAGAAATTAGCAAGAGTATAAAAAAGTGCTGCCGCAGAACAGATTATGCATACCTGATATAATCGTTCAGTTCAAGATTTTACAAATATAAATTGTTATAAAATCATTAAAAACATTTTCTGCTCCGATTTAGGAAAATGGTGACACCTCTGTACTCTATGGAACCGTTAAGATAAGGCTGCCGGTAGGATTACCATTCCTGTAATCGTTCTTGTCAATCCTTTTGGATGAAAGAGCAGCGATTCTTTAGATTACTCAACCTGACATTCTTATCATGATGTTATGATTTTGTCGACCTTATTTGAAATCATGCATGAAAATAATTCATTAAGTTACATTCATCTCGGTTTTTCATTTCACCCGCTTTTTAACTTAGTTTTCGTGTTTAAAATTCAGAATATAAATAGACTCCTTAAGTGAATAGACGACCTTTTATAAACATTCTAACACATACTTTCTAGAGCCCAATAACAGTCAATTGCTAATAATATAGAATAGGACTGGAGATTTTTTTCTATGTTCAGCATTTAAAGAAAAATGTATATACGATAAAAGACGACTAACATGCTACTAGCATTGCTTACTGAGGAGGGGGGATAAAAAGTTATTGAAGCCTTTACAGAGTATATTCTATTATGAAAATTCAACACCTTTATAAATTCTTTAAGTTTTGAAAACGAATGGTATTTATAAGTGACAAGTGAGTTGCTTTATGCAGAAGTAGAAACCTTAACCCATAGAAGTTTTGAAAGAAACTGGAGCATTTTGCAGAAAACGTATGTTAAATGCGAATAATGTTAAGGTATTAATTCACCAATACAAATGTCAAAAGCAGGAATTTGTGTACACAGTTTGAAATGAAATGAATTTTTTTGCTCTCTTACGAGGATGCTATCAAACATACTTATTTCTGACAGACCCTTTAGACCAGAACTCCTTAATTTTTTAGAATCGCAACTCCTTTTCGTTCAAGTAAATTTTCTGCGATCCTCAAGTATAGGTATATAGATACGTATAGTGCATATACTATTTTTTTGCCACCTATACTTTAAGAAGCCCTGGTTTAGACTTGTGTACACGAATTTTTAGCAGCGCATGACGTGACTCTAGACAATGGTCGTTTCTAGCTAGAGTTGTTTCAGTTAAGATTTGTGGATGACTTCAATAAATTATTGGGCAAGGTCTAATTTCACGTTGTTTGAACATGTTCACAATATAAAGTATACATCTTTGTAACATTACTGTTTATCATGGAAGTTACTGCGCATTTTTGCATAACTTTTAACTTAGACAAACCATGGGAAATTGCCCTTTGCCTTTTAACATACGTAATAAATAGAGACAAGCGTGCTCACCGTATGAAAATGTTACGCAGTAATAGCTTAAGAGAAATAAAGAAGAAGAAAAAAGGAAGGCAGACGTACACAAGGAAGAGAAGGGGGAACAAGAGTTAAAGTCGCGTCGGTAGACAGAAACGAGGGGACTGGCGCAGTCATTTTTTTTCCTCTTTGTATTTATTTACACGTTTAAAAAAAAAAGGATCGCGAGAAAGGAAAGAGGAAAAAACTTCAGACGAGTGACACCTCATGCACCTACAATTCTCATCGTCATACATCGTGACATCAAACTTAAATCACGGTGGTCGGCGTCTATGAATCAGTCATCTCTTAAAAAAGTAAGAGTCCGTTCACAGTTTTGTATAGAAAAGCTAAATACAATTACTGTAGGGGGGTTTTGTCAACCATCATCGCAATGATAAATGAGTGTTTAAAAAGAAAAATGTATATAAAAGAGTGAGAAATAGGTTTTAAAGCACTTGGAGTGACGGCGGAGGACAATTCAGCGCGAAAATAAAAAGTTCTATTTTTTCCTTAAAGAATGGATTGCAAAAGGGAATAAAGGAAGATTACAAGGGAAGAAGAGAGGGATGAAGAGGGAGGGAGGGTATCTCGTTGCGTTCAGAGGTCAAACTCATAGGGTCTAATGACACCCCACGGTCGGCAGAGAGGGCCGCCACTGTCTCGTGTAGAGCAATCGTTTCGCGGCAGCAGCAGCGTGGAGGGGATGAGACGTATAGGGCAGGTGGCGCTAAGTAAGAGACACCCTGAGCACTGGTTCCATTCTCTGACACCTGTCATTTGCTCCAACTGCATTCCACCGGTGAACCCCCAAACGCGCACGGTGGCTCTCGGTATCGAGGTACAGGTAGTGCACGCCATTCGACTCGGCTCTCACAACATTAAAAAAAAAATAAAGAGCGGAAAGGGTTAGGGGAATCCGATCTGAAGCAGTTATAACCCGCGTTCCTATGTAATTCCCTCATACTCCCACTCCCCAAACACGGACTCTCGATTATTATTATTCTAACCCCAATGATGATGATGATGATATCCATTGCGTGTGTTTCCAACATTTACTGGAACATTTAGATGCGACAATGAAGGCGTTTCCAGACAGATCTGGAAAAGGGAGGGAAGTAAATTTACGAAGGGAATAACTTCAAGTGGCGAATTAAAAAAGGAGAAAACTCATAAGAAAGAACATAAATCTGGTTTATAATAGAATGTTTTCATTATGAAGTACTTTATAATAGGTATCTGGTATAATTCTAAACTAGTTTTACTGTGATAAATAAACACATACAAGATGTCGATTATTTGAACAACGTCGATTCTGAAATCTGCAATAAGTGCAGTTTAAGATTAAACGTTGATGCACAAAGCCAACTACCATTTGTATGGTATGAATTTTATGATTGATTTCATGTAGTTTAAAACATGCATAGACATCTCAACTTAACGTTGTCTTCAGACCAGCATAAGCGGTTTTAATTTGGCGGCAAGTTAAAACTGGTTTGTTCATTTCATGTTTTGTTAATACGAAATAACACGTTATTTAAGAAGAACCCTTACAAATCATTCACAGAACACTAGATTCCGCGCAATATAAATATGCGAGATAAATACGGACTCGGATCCATATTCTCATCGTAGCGTACTCACATAAAGTATCCTTTAGAAATACCTTAATCCAACCAGTTAATAGATCCTAAAACTTAAGAAAAGTTGTACGTAGATAGAAATAATGTGATCAGAGAGTGTCTGTAATAGCTGAGAATTGAAATTGCACCTTGTTAAGTTAATCAGAAAGCGTGAAGGGAACATTAAGGGATTCAAATCCACGCAAGTACCTCCACCGATCGTTCTTTACATTTCCTTATAAGGGGGTCGTTTATAAAATACAAAAACAATAATTGGGCTCTGTATTTCGAACAAGAGCTCATGTCTTACTGCTGAGAAATCAAAACAGTTTTCGGGTATTGCGTCAATGAATCTAAAAACGAAGAACGCCGAACGTTCTTTTATTATTAAAGTCTTGACTCTGTTTTTCTTTTTTTCAGTTTTAATTTATGATAATGCCAAAAAGGATTAGAGGAGACGTCGTCTTAGACGTTCTTCTTTTGCAGAAGATGACACTTAACTCAGGATTAGCGCATCGTTGACGACGGACGGGACAGGGAGAAGAAGAAAGAAAGAACGTGAAGAGAGTCGGCGTGTGTCTGAGTGTCTGTATGTGTGTGTAGCCTATGTGGCTGGATGAGAGAGGGGGGAGGGATGACGTTCGCGTGGCCTTTCTTGGTTCTTCGCACGAGTGCACCTCGTTGATTTAGACTTCAACCATAAACGGCGGTGAACATATCCCAACAAGAAGAACTAGAGGGCAAGGGAACAGATCGGCGTCTAAAACAAAAATCCCCGAATCCTAAAAGAGTAGACAGAATTATAGCTTTTCAGAGTGTTACATACTTTAAGGTTTACGAAATTAAAAAAACAAAGACTGGATCCATCAAAAGTCATTAGCTTTTTGTTCAATTTCATTGTTGTTTAACACTAAATGAAATGGTCAGTAACTGAATTAAAAGTCCAACGTAGCGATTCTATCAATAGACAATCACCATTAGAGGAGCCTTACCATTTACTGTGGTAACTTTAAATGTTGATATTATCTCAGATAGTTGTACCAATCATTTGATGCAGATATCAAAAATGATTGCACAATGAATCAAATTGCTCGATATATGTACGAAATTTAAAACTTCAACAAGTCATAGCTCCTTTTATGTTAAGATTTGCGATTAAAAGAAGAATTGGGAGGGAGTGATTTTAAATGTTAAAATGTAAACCGTTTTGAGTTTTCAATTTCCATAATTTGTTAGCCATTATAGTTACGCGTTCAATTTTTGTTCATAGTAATGATTCAACATAAAATTAAACATTCAATAATTACATTTCAAAACATGCATAGAGCTATTTTGAAAGTAATGACTTCTGATGATATCGCGTAACATGTAAATTAGCATATTAAAAACACAATGAAAATGAGAATATGATGTTAGTTAATATCAACAGGAAGACGCAGAACAGTATTCTTTAAAAGTATTTCTTATATCATGTGGTATAACAGGAGCAACCGCACAACTAATGACATTGCATAACCTTACCTCGCACTTTGAGAAATGGAGTTCTTTTGGTTATTTTACGAATCTGCACAAATTTGCTGTGTTCATAACTGTTTCGATAATTGAATTGGTGACGGTTACCGTTATTGCGGCGGCTATCATCAGTTCTTTAACAATTCATATTAGCAATCGTATTGCATAATAATCTTTCAAAATGTATATCAAGTATATATTTATAAAACTGGTTTGCTCAGCGATATTTTGTACAGACAGTATGAAAATGTCTCTAAAAGCTGAAACCACTGAGTATAACCGTAAATTCTCTCACTAATAAGCTAATGCCCGTAAAGACAATTAGTTCAACTTTATTACTTTCAGCTGTTTGGTTTAGAATAGTAACGAGAGTTTTTCTCGAAGATTTCATAAATGTTTGATTTATGATTCAAGTACAATTTTAAATTTTCCAAACGAGTCTAGAAGAAACTCCTCCAAAATGTAAAAAGCTTTGCGATTATCCGGGGAAATTTCTCGTTTCTTTTTATCTTTTGGATCTTTCGCAGTTTGAACCGTATGTACCAATGATAGCTTAATAAAAAAATGATATATGTTCAAGTCTCATACGCAGTTTGTTTCATAGTGTTACAGAATCACCTGCATAGATTCGCCTTAAAAAAAAGGCATCATCATAACTAACTTGATAAATAGGCAGTTCAGATTCTCATACGTAGTTGCTTATTATACGTTAATGTCCTCATTGCATGAATAAGGATTAAGAGATTAGAAGAAATAAAATATCTTAAATTAAACTTTCTTGAATAATTGAACTGATAATAAAGACGTAGCAGTGTTTATCAGTTGCGACATTTAATCTTATAATGGCATTCATGAATTTTCTAATGACGACATGTAATCTTATAATATTCTATTGTCCTCGTTAAAAAAGAATGGTAATATAGTAACTTTTTTTTCCTACTGGTCTTAAATTTTAATGATATAGTTCAGACTGAAAATATCACAAGGAAAATTCGAGTGAAGGTTTTTTTTTTATTCTTCTTTCTGTTTTTTTTTTAAGTATTTTAATCGAGGCTTATTTACTGTTTCGTTCACACGGTCCATCAGATAAGAAGCAACAAGTACAATGAACAGCAGCAATTAATATACTACTGTAGACTTAAATGAATAAATGCAAACAGAAACAGAAAAGGCCAAATAATAATAATAATAATAATAATAATAATAATAATAATAATAATAATAATAATATTAAAGACCATAAGAATTCTATTCAGGCCAATAAGGAAAAGGTTTTTAAGTAATAAACCAAGCACTGGCGTTTGATTTCTAAGAATGAGAGAATATGCCATATTTTAGTTTTCATTATTTTGTTTTTAATTATGTTACATATTGAAAATTATATATATCATATTATGTTGCATGTGCAATAATTTTTTTTTCATTTTTTTGGTTTTCTTTAAGGACACATCGTCACTTTTTTCTGGTGACAGTTTCAACTGATCGTGCATTTAAAAAATATTATCCATATTTAATATCTAAATGTTTACCATTGAAATTGAAATATATTTTTCCCCATGAATTAAACTCAACGTAAAACTCACGTATTCTCCATTTTGTAGTTAAGTCAAAGCTATGCCATTTGGATGTATTTTATCATTGAATCAATGAAGATAGCAGTTAAAAAAAAGAGAAACAAATAGGTTTGCCATTTTAAATAAAAAAAGTTTTAATTGAATTTGGTAGCTTTTAAAATATTATGAAGCTTAAACATCGTACTAATTAAGCTCAAACATAAAAAAGTAATTTTCTCATAAGCCTCCTTCTTTTAAGATCTTTTAACATTAAGATAGCTCAACATCCATTAGGAAAATTAAAACTTATATTATATTGTTTTGTTGCTGATTATTATGGAGAGTGATAAAAATCTTAAAATAAAAAATGATAACAATAATCATCTCAAAATGAACGTGCCATTATCGTTTAATAACCTTCAAACCTCCAAAAAAAAAAAAAAAAAAAAAAAAGATTACGCCGGCAATAGTTAAGCAACATGCCAGAAGCGAAACGAAATATGAGGCAGTGAATTGAAATGATATTTTTCTTAAGAGAATTTTTCATAGGAAAGAAAGACAGGAAAATGAACGCGCCCAACGAAAAACTGCGACGATATTCACAAACTTGTCATCTTGGTATGACACAGTTTCCATCGGCAGTTTCCCTTCCAACCATTTGTTGAAACATTTACGATGTTTAGCTCTTTCTCCCATCTGATTGCAGCTTTTTTATGCAAAGACAGAAGCTTGCTTGGAGGTTTACTTGCGACACAGCGCCTGTATGCAACTTCTGTTCATAACGCCTTCGATCTCACGATCCAGAAAAATGATTCCGAAAGTCTAAGGAAAAAAATCCGGACTGTTCCATCATTCCTTACTACATTCTGGGAATTTGTTTTCTTCCCTTGTCACTCTATGACGTTGGCAAACTTTCAAAAACGTCACTGCAGCGTAGTAAATTAGAATGCTAAACGAATTTCGTGGGAAATGGATGAACAGATTCTACGAATAAATAAAATTAAACTAGAGGTAACGCTAATGAGTTTTAAAAAGGGTGTCACTATTAAAGCAATCTTTGACAAAACATCATCTGAACATCATTAGACTTTGTATGAATATATGGTTCAAGATTATTAGATATGATTTGCAGTGCCTTATTACGTTTAGAAAAGAAATTGCCTCAGAAACGCTATCGAGTATTGCATATTTTCTTATTACAGTTTATCATCATCATTATCATCATCATCATTTTCAGGCTTTCGCTTCTTCTCTCTCTCTCTCTCTCTCTCTCTCTCTCTCTCTCTCTCTTCAGTGGCATTCTCTTAGTGAGGATAATTGAATGGCGGCGGAGCAACTCAGTGCCAGAGGCGCGACGGTCACAACCTCGCGTCACGCTCATTTCGCACGCCACATCGCGTGTGCCTCGTTGCTTGCATTAATCGTTCCACTGCGCCTGCGTGTAGCTCTCGATCCTCCATCCTCCCTCCTCTTCTTCAGCGTCTTATCTCAGTTCTATTTTTTTCCTTCTTCTTCTTCTTCTTATTCTGCTTTTTATCCCCTCCCTTCCCTTGTTCGTTCATTTTCTTCGTCAACATCGCAATCAGAGAAGTTCGAGTCCCTTGAGTTCTCTTTTTTTTTCATCTCTCTTTCTCTTACTCTTCCCCTTCTTCTCCTTCACCTGGGACAGCCTCTCCTCCCCCTACGGCTTTAGGATTGAATATCACTGACGGACCCCTTAATTGCTGCCAGGCCTTAAGATTGCTTGCGCTGTTGTTTTTTTCTTTCTCCTATCCTTCGTTCTCTCTTCTTCCTTTCTTTGTCTCTTGTGTTTTTTTTTTCTTCTTCTTCTTCTCTTTTTTTTCTTCCCTTCCCTCTTTTTCCCAGCCTCCTCCCTTTCGTCTGAAATGTCTTTTTCCCTTCGCTTCCACCACCTCCCGCCTCTCCATCCACCTCCCAAACTCTGGCGAACAAGGCTACTATTACCCGTTAATGGCATTTAATATCGCAACGCATTGGACTGTATTTGCGTTTAGAAAAGAGGCAAGGATAATGAAAAGAGTCATGATGTGGATACGAAAACCAACCGCAGATGAGGCAACTGGGCGGAGAGGGTAAGAGAGGTTGGAAACGGAGAGCCAATCCCGAAGGGGGGGAATATGAGAAGTGCTCCGGGGAAATATCATACCATTGCTCATTTCGTTAAATAACGCTCTCAGTCTCTCTCTCTCTCTCCATCTCTAGCTTCCTCTCCCAACGCTTATATCTAAATACATAGTATGTACGTTTTTTTTGTTCATTATTACAGTATTAATTTCCTCTCTCTTTCCCAAAAGAACGCAGAAACCTATCTTTTACCTGACTATTGTTGCATGGTATAATCGGGTTTTTCTCGTCGTCATCTCTTCAGCTACGCCTTTTCACATCTTTCCCATCTTAAATTAATTCTCCTATTTGATTCGGGATTAAAACTTACACACTTGTCTCTGAAAACTTAATGAAACAACTAAAAAAGTCTGAAAAATTTGTTTTACAGAAACGATACTAATAAAGAATTGCGAGGGCATTTATTTACTCGCGTTTATGGTGGAGAACGCTACACGAAAATAAAGAAACAATTGGAAACAGTCTAAGAAATTGCTAGCCCATACTGAAATTTAATAAAGAGAGATCCGAAGATTTGAACCACTAAGTCTTCATCGCTGAGTAGAAGATCTAATGAAAAAAAAAACGGAGATGGAAATAAAAAATGCTAAAAAGATAAACTAGTACAACAAAACTAAGCATAAGAATACACAACTGATAATACTTTTGAATCAGATTTAACTGAAGTGCGCAAATCGCGAGATTTATTTAAATAAACCGGTATTGTGTTTTTGTTAAATTTATGTCTTATCAACCTAGAAAACATGTTTTATTCTCGACGAAATAATCGACGTCGAAATAGAAATGTTTTCCCTCTTGACCGATATTCTTTGAAGCGTAGGCTACAAAAACAGATCAGCATTTTTTCTGAGCTTTTTTTTTGCCGATAGATAGATTGGTGAGGAAACTGACCAATCAGCAAAACCATCAGATGAACCTGTCAACCATATGTTGGCCGACAAGGAAATAAGATGTTTTGTTCATTAAAACCAATTCAATTACAACAGGGTGGAGCAATTTCAAGATCACTTTTACTTTCTAAGATATAATTAAACTTAAGAAATGGAACTATTCCTATTGCAACTTTTTAACCCGAAACACAAATTCACTGTAAAACAATAAGAAAATCAGATATTTGTCTGCTTTAAGATATTGAACTATCACGTAGAAGGGAGATCTGGTAAGGCATTACAGACTAATGTAAGACTATGTTCTTCTCAGCAATGGACATCGCAACTGAGTGGACAACTCAACAGATGCGACAATAAAAGCGACTTCAATAGCGGAAGCAGTAAGAAAGCCCATATTCTTGGTTAGCCCATACTGCTTCTATTCATAATATTGGAAAGTATCATTAAATACTAGCCAGACGTTACCATGTAATGGATAGTGCAGTGTTCGTGTGAATCGCCAATGAGGTCTCCTTAAGTATAGTCATGGAACCGGTTAGATAACATTAGGTTGAATGTGCTCATCCCCTTCCCCAATTGTGGTTGACTACTTCCTGCAAGATAATGCACCGTACCATCAGAAGTGGTTCTAGCGACGTGGGCACTGTCGTGTCTCCGTTCCGGTGTCCCGAATTTCGTATTTGTTGAAACAGGTCGACAAGTCCATGCCATAAGGCGAATAGGCGTGATGCTATCCACTATGTTCTACAACCGACTGGAAGATACAAACCAGTCCCCTGCAACAGCGGAGAAACAGGCGCCTATCGTCTCGCGAATCACATGACGAGGTTAACTTGGCTATTAAAAACCTTTTGCGCCGCCTTGCTAATAAATTGCCATCGGTCATGAAGTCACCGTGCTTATGCATGTTTGCTTATCGGCTCGTCTTGTGTGTCGCTAAAGGTTAAACAGGGAGATGGAAAGATGGTTTATAATGGAGATATTTCCGAAGAGGGATTCAAACCTGCGCCCATTGAAGCCGATCGCAAGCTTTTCTTTTTTCTCATGTGTATAATTAAAGCCAGCGCGTTTTCTATCACAAGACCTTATCAAAATCTCATTAAGAAAGGTTTTAAAAATAACATATAATTGCGTTCAACTTAATGAGGGCATTTATGTTATTTAAAAGAAAAGCCAACTTAATTTGTGCCGGCGAAACACAATAGCCCACTTAACAACGCTGCTCCTCTGTATTAAATTTTACCTTGCATCGGACCCATTGTCACAGTTGTGTCTTTCAGGCAAGAAGGGGAGTTCTATCTATCTAGCGATCTATCAATTGACCTATCTATTCACCTATCTTTCTATCTATCGTTTTCTTGAAGGCCAAATGGGTTTTCTGAGATAATGACAAGCGCGTGCTCCATCTCTTCTTACCCAATATAAGCATTTCGTTCAATGAAACTAAAAGGAAGGAGGTGATGGGAGGAGAAGACTGGAGAAATGAGAAACGCCGGAGCTTCTTTATTGACAGACAAGATTTTCGGGGTCGAACAGAGGGAGCGGCCAATAGGAAGAAAGAATGCAACGATCCCTGTCACCCGGTGGTTGCCTCGCCAAGAACGACCTCCCTAATTACATCGATGTCGAAGTTGCTCAACGTTCAGAGTTTTATTACTTCTCTATCAAGACCGAAGAGAATTTCCCTTCTTACCTCCAAGCAAACGTCATCTCCACCTTCCTCCTCTCCCTTCACTCTCTCCTCCTCTTTTCACCATCACGTCTACACTGTCACCCTATTAATTTGCTCGTGTTTAAACCAAATTCTCTTCGTTTCAGAATAGGCGAGAAGCACATTACGCATAAATGACACTAAAAGGATGAGTCAAAACATAAAGAAAGAAGAATAACAAAGAGCAATTCCATAAATTAAGAGTTTATTCCTGAATACTATACCGGAAACTTTGCTTCCCCTTTTTTGGCATTTTATTTGAAAAACATTGTTTTCAGGTCTTCTAAAAGCTGAATATGAAGTAATCAGCATAAAATCGTAACTGCATAATTGTCTTTTATTTCCAAAAATTGGAGCAAAGTCTTCTAGGGGATCAGAAAACTTTGTCCTCTTTCAAAAAACCATTGGGATAGCATTAAATTAATATTATGGAGCAATGATACCCCACTGAAAAGAAAGAAAAATAACAAAAAAACAACAACAGCTTTTTGAACACAAAACAGTTTAATAATGTACCGTATTAATAATTAGTAGTAGCTACAAGTACCTTCTTTATCAGGAGCAATACAAATAAGGTTAGCGTAGCAACGTAAAAAGAGCAAAGTAGCCCCAGTACTGTATAAGCTACCCCTGAAGAGTAATGAGTTTAGTTCTCATATTGTAAATTGGAACAGGACAGTTTCTCTAAACAAGACAGTTGAAAAAAATTTCTATATCCTCTTCCATATCGGTTTCTTCGTCAAATGTATGCTTTTAATAATGAGTCATCATGGTGGTAAAAGCGTTGATTCTTTGAACAGCAGGACTCCTGAGATAATTTAAATTCATATTCCACAGATTACAAGAGTATGTTTCTTTGTGATTAAACGGCTTATACATGCATACGTACGATAATTTTGGAGAAATTGCATTTTTTCTTCCCCCCCATTAAGTTAGATTCGGTTTACGAACGGGAAAGTTAAAACTCTATAAGCAAGCAGACCATGCTTAAAACATTCCACATTAGCATAAAAAAGAGCTTCATTTTAAGTTCATGGGCAAAAGCTAAAAAAATAAATAAATAAATAAAAATTGCTTACATATTTTAAGCTAAAAAATGAAACTGCGAGAGTTGGCATGCAAATGAGCTGATGCAGCGAAGGCGAAGAATAAACAAAGTTTAAATTAATTGCTAAAATTAGAATTCAGGTAACGATCGCTTCGTCATTCCTCATCTTTCCTGTTCTAGGAATTATTCGATTGTGTTCTTTTTTTAGGGGGATTTGAAACAGTCCCGCAAGAAATAGATGGCCCCAAAAGCGCGCAGATGAGCAACTCCAGGGCTAGGAGTTGTTTGGGGCTTTTTTTTTTCCCTTTTCCTTTTCTGGTTTTTTTTTCCTTCGCCAGCTGTTCGTCCATCTGATCTGTCCCTTAAGACGAACGAACGTCTGGTTTGACTGGCCCCGGTAAGAACCGAGGCGCTCGCTCGTTAAGGGCTCCTCAGGATGCGGTTTACATATTTCATCTGCAACTGGGGTCCCGACTTAATTCTAACTTAATTTTCACTCTCGAGAGGAAGTAAGAGATCTTCCGCAGGTGACCTTAGACCAGGGCACCTGGACGGGCCGCTTCTTCATCACCTGGTAATGAAGCGTTTTCCTTCGTCATCCAACAGCGTAAATGCCATGTCGAGCAAATTGTATTTCCTCCTCCTCCATCGTGGACGTTCCGATACAGCAGGTGAAGCTCGCGCTATCGCGCGCACACAGCGAACATGTACACGCAAACACACATACACGATTATGGATGTAGTAATGTAGCATTGGTCACAGTGCTCAGCTGGTCTTTATTTTTGGGAAACCGATCCAATTGATGGTATCCAAGCGTCGATATACGCACACGAAGAGAGAAAATGGGCTGCAAATCCTCCCCTCCATCAACTCCAACAGCGGCTTCACCTGTGGTCATAAAGCAATTGCCACCGATTAAGCATTCATTATAATTGCGCACGGGCTCCATGATTGCCTGTGAATATAACAGCGCCATATAAGCTCTTTTAACCTACAATAAGTGGATATCGCAATTAATCTCAAACAAATCCTTGTACATTTACTTACATCGTTGACGAAAGGGATTACAAATACTAAATTTTTTTTTCATTAACCTGTCTGTGATTCTAAATTGAGTCGGTTGAGGTTTCAATTTCCCATCTTTTTTAGATGAGTAAGTATTAAATAGACATTTCCTCTTCCACTCTGTTGTTGGATCGACTGACATCTGCTTAGGTAGTATCCACCCAAAGTAGATTTTGGAGCTCAGTTTCCTCCTTTCTCGACATTAATAAGCGGATCATAGTCATCTGCTTTATGCGATAACAGTACAGGTGCTCTATTGTCTGCCTGCTTGTACATGTTAAGCAAAATGATTACAGTTAAAGATGGTCGGATGTGTATGTCAATCTGGCCTTAATATTTAAGAGTGAATGCTGTCAGTTAAATGTCTACGATCAGCAATTAATCTTGTTGCTTATTATATATTACCTAAAATAACTTTGAAATTAGATCCAGACAATGACATTGACCAAGACCTAAAACAGGCTACATAGAGACTACTATTAACTTATATGAAGGAAATTTAAGGCCTCTCCCCCTTTTCAAATGTTCATCTTTTCCTGAATATTCGGGTTCTGTATTATTAACTTTGTTCCGTTGTCTCGGAAAGCATATAAGAGCACGCATATTATTATCCCGTCGTTTTCTTTTACTGCAATAGGTGCAAAAAAAAATTACAAACTGTCAATTCAAAGGAATGGAAAGACGCTGGTGGTTGATAATGGCGCTGTTATCGTATTTCCATTCATTTTACCAGTTCCGATTAGTTCCGCATCTTGCGGAAATATTGTCCTCTTTCAATGACAGAATCAGGTGTGCTGTTAGTAGCTATAATCCACTTAGACATGTTCACCAGTGTCACGTTCGTGGGGATGACGTGACCGAATGTTTGCCTTCTTCGTGATACCATTTTATTCTATAAATCCGGTAACCTTTTATGTAGACCATAAACAGAAGCGTTCACGCTGTCTATAGATAAAACGGTTAACAGTTTAGAGATAAGGAAAATATAGTTCACAGAGGGTCATTTCAGTTAAAATCTACCACCGATTGTGCCCTGTTTGTTTAATCTGGGATCGGACTACATTGCTATTTTCCACACGGTAGACTTCGTTGCAAGATGGGAAGTGGAATTTCGTTCCATACCGCCTGGCAGACTTACCAGAGCTCAAGATGACTCTAAGTTTGTGATTATTAAATCTCCGTTTTAAAATATACGTATATGAGGATGACACAAGTCCATTGGCAAGACATCAGGTTCCAGCGGAATATCTGAGTATGGAACAACACGAACTCGAGTCTTCTCTTCCATTCGTCGAAAGTAATTGATTGGAAACCCCGCTCTATGACTCGATACTTATCCGGTGTGCATGAAAGCTTTCTTGCCATTTATTCCATACACAGTTGAAATATCCTCCCGTTCCAAAATGTTTTCCTGATAACAATTTGTCATAATCTTGTCGTTTTCTCGAAGAATTTTCAAGTTACCAGCATCCTACGTTTGGGGAAACTTTAACGGCAAGTTTGGTACCAATTTTGCTCGACCGTTTGCATTGGTAAGGAAATAGCGCGAATCTTACCACACGTGATATTTCAGACAAAATGATCAAACCAAACTGGTGTTCTTCCTAGTCTATCAAGGAAAAACATATTTTCGAAGAGAAATCCTCTCAGCCGACCATCTGCCACGGTATGACAGATTCCTCAAATGGCTACTCAAGAAAATCCACCTACGAAGAAGGCCATGACCCAAAAGATATAGATATCTATGGCAAGTGTATAAACCCAGGACTCATCAAATGTTACAACGAATTTGTCGTCAGTAAGGTACTTTTCATAAACCTTGAGGGATGTTGGTTTACCTTTCAACTTTATCTGGTGCATTGAGATCATGCACAGGGCTTTATGGACTGATGCGATTAACACTGTTATACCAGATGGTCGGCTGGGAGGATTTTTCTTTGGAATATTTTTCCTAGGTGGACGTAGGAGGAACACCAGTTTGGTTTGGTCATTTTGTCTGAAATATCAAATGTTAGACGGCTAATTTATTGAATGTCTTTTTCATAACAGGAAGACGGGAATCGGGGCGGTTCATTCCATTCGCAAAAGAGTCACCTGGAAAGAGGAAATTCGACCGAGTTTAACTGATCCTTTGTATTCCCATTTAAACAAAGTATAGTTGATATTCGAGACTTCTTTACCAATAAAATCAGTTTAGGGGTCATCTGAAATTTGTGTGGATTAGTGTTTCGGATTTAGATAACAATAATTTTCAATAAAAAAAAAACACAAATTCGTTCATTTTTCTTATACGAATTTAAATTACTATTAAATTTATGTATAACTAGGGAAGAGTAATAAAAGTTTATATCCTAGGAGATTTATGGCTCGATATTTACGTAAAGGTATCTATATAATAATTGTGAAATCATCACATGCGATGTTAGAATTGCAGAACATACGTGGTTTTAATCCTTCATAGTAGAAGATGGGTAATTTTGACTTCCTAAAGCCGTTGAGATCGTCAAATTTTAACTCACTGACTATAAGATGAACCAGCACTTGTTGGCAGGTTTGAAAGATAGCATTACGGAATATGTAATTAAAATTACGTCTAGCACTTTCTGAATAACTTCTGTATAACATGGTAGCAACATTTCTTCCAGGTGACCATTTTTGTAACAATATTTTTACGATGTCTGTGACTTTCCATCATCCATAGCAGACATGCAATTTTATGCATTTCTATTTTTATTTTTATCCGACCCGCAGATTCATATCAGTAGGTGAACTTCATTAATTTCCATGTGTATTATCATACCGAAAATTACCCTGTAAGCATTGTAGAGATTTTTTTCAACTGTACCTTAAAAATATGCCTTAAGATACTTTTTCTTTAAACAGCAGGATCCAACACTGAAAACTTCGTAAATGAAGAAGGAGCGTTGGAATTATGGGAAATTCAGAAGCCGAATCAAAGAGAAAACTTGGGAAAATCCACTCCCATAATCATTATAGTCGTGTGTATGTGTGCTGTGTGCTTGATGCATGTGTTGTTCACTCATCGAATCCGTTCTTCGGGATCACGGAGCAACGCGTGCCTCATCTCAAATTGTCCCTATAATTATCCTCGTAAGACACGGGATTGTGAATCCGCCTTCTCCCACGCCAAACGCTCTTTCACTTATAGATAAGGCTCCGGAAAAACGCTGGTAATTAGCCGTTCTCCGTCTAAACATGGCTTTTAAACAATTAACACATAAAGAGGATTTTATTTTCACACACACTTCTGCTGCGCTTGGAAAATAAAAGGCAGCTTTATGAGATTATAAAATTTTTCTGCTAATAAAGCTTTAAAGTATTATAGGTGGGGGAGGAAAGAAGCGAGTCCAGAGTAATAATGGCTTTCACGGTTTCTGGAAACTGAAAGTACTTTAATGCTATTCTGATTTACTGAGGACACTCTTGTAAGATTTATAACACCAACACTACATAAGAATAATAAAAAGAGGGAAGAGAGCATTCGAAACACTTCATTTAAGTCGATAATGGCATTTTCAATGAAAACACTTATTTAAAATTAATAATTTAAAAAAAATTATATGAAACTCACTATAGTAAATATAAACATACCATGAACATGCCAGTATTTTTTTTCAAATTTCAAATATTAGATATTAAATATTTAAGTATTTGATATTCGATAAATGGCACGTTCATAGTTGTAACTATTCTTCTAACCCATTCTTTAAAGGGCAGGATAAAAGTTTTGGATAAAACATGATATGTTTTCAAGAATATTTTCAAATTTAATCGTAATTAACTGACATTCTTTTCCTTATATTGATACAATGTTATGGAACCAAAAAAAATGCATTTAAAGGAAAAGATAAGCAGTTGAACTTGAGCCCATTTTACGAAAACCATCCAGAAATGTGTATATCTGAATATGTATGGCCACTTCCATAAACATAACATCATAGGCGACAAGAATGATATAACTTTCTTTTTTATGCAACAGGTGTATCACTTTTTTTTTCCTTGTCTTCCACTACAGTCTGTATTTAAACACCGCATTCTATGCAACTCACACAGCAGACACTTTTGGAAGTTAATAAACAACTGATCCAACAGCTGGAGTTAAATATCTATAGCCATTAGGGCTTTACAGTTCATTTGAAATTCGACACCAGTTGTAGCTTTTTTCTCCTACCTTAGTGTGGACCTAATATATATTTCTTCCAAAAAAGTGAATTCAGATGAACAAAGCAATCATCCTCATTAAAATTCATTCTTATGTAACGGTACAAGAGTCCCACTAATTTCAATGGTATGTAGGGCAGAGAAATTAAAGTTATGGCGGAAGGGTGAGTGACAAGAGGTTTATAAAAGACGTGTGGTGTAAAGGGCGCTCGCTCGTTCGGCGTTGGGTGTAGACGCCCCAAGACCATAATAGTGACAACTTCTGAAATATGGAAGTCGAGTTGCGTCGTCGCTGCTAGGATTCCCGCGGTGTCAAGTCCAAAGATTCGGCGAGCACCTGGTCCTTTTTATTCCCCCTCCCCTCCTTAACCCACGTGCATGAGCAGTCTAATTAAACAAATTGAACCTTTTCAGCATGCAAATGGAAGCGCCACCAACTGTAAAGATTGTGCAACCCTCGTCCTTTGCTCTTTTTTTCACTTCCCCTCTTCACTTTTTTTTTTCTCTTTCCTCCTCCTTCATTATGAGTAGCGATGGTTAATCGGGGATAAAAGAGTGACGCGAACGATCGCAGAAGTAAACGAGACGATCTCTTTCGGCTTCACCCACCTTCTTCTCTTTTTCGTTCCCTACCCCCGAATCCTCAACCCCCCTAACACTGTATTCAACTTGAAAAGAAAGAAAACAAGAAACACTTGGCTTACTTGCTTAAAAGGTTCTCCACTCTTAAGCCGCTAAAAGGTTCCATTAAGGAAACAACAACTGTTTACTTTTTCTCCCCCACTCATTCACTTGCGTTTTCTTTGGCCCGCTTCATTTACATCTCATTTAGAAAGGTTTTCAATGAATCGCCCTTTGATTATCTGAGTATGAATTCTCCAGTTTATAAGAGCAATAGAAGGGTTAGAGGACCCACCCTGATGCTAATGATGCGACGTTCGAGCCCGGCCTTGCCCCCATTCCCCGTGATCGCGCACAGCTCCAGCCCCATGTGTCACCGATGTTGTCAGCGTGTGATCGGTGAAGAGAAAATTACACGTTCGCTTTGGGACGAGCCCATTGTCTGTCAACGGAACAGATAAAATGGGAGGGTAAAGAAATATATATTAAAATAAAAAAAGCCCACTCACCATATAGAAGAAGTGGCAGGCGATTATAATTAAAGCAAGTGGAAGTAATTTATTATCACACTCAACGAGACCGGGACAATTGGCCGGATAACTCGCGATCTTTGAAGATAATGTGATTTCGCGATTAATGAAATGCACTCCGATAGCTCATAAACATAAATTACACCCACTGAAAAATTACCTATAAGGTGCAGTAGACAATTACTTAGAAAGAAAATGATATCTAAGACCATCCCAGAAATCGCTGCTTTTGGGCTTTCAGTAAGCAAAACTGTCTGGCACGTTCTAAAACAATCACGCTAGATTTTCTATTTCTCATTACACTTTTAATAGGAATAAATTTGATATATATTCAAGTTGATATTTCCAGCACATTTTCTATTCAAATTCACATGGATTTTACATACATACCTAAAAAAATATCGGAAATAAATTGGCCGTATTTAGCATTTTAAGACCATTTTTAACATGATTTTTTTAAAATTCAATACAGTTAACGAATCTCGGTTTCAAATCGAAAAACTGCGCATTTACAACTCAAGCATCGATTAAATTACCGAATTATTTTATGAGTATCTTTCGACATGTCTAAATTCTATATTTAAATCGCAATAACTTAAAAAAATCAACTCGTAACTGAAACAGAAGAGTTATGGAAAATTTCAACTGCTTTGTTTTTATTTTTAATCCCCGAATCTTAAAGTTGATTGACTTTTCTTTGGAATTTCTCCCGCAATTTGGTTTTCTTCGGTTTATTCTAGCTTTCGATTTTCCTTAAAATCTCACCAACTTTAAAATCTGTTTAATTTATATAAAAGTAAATTCAGTATTTCCGTCATTAAAGCTTAAAAACTTAAAACGTTCATTGAACGATAAAAAAAAATCAGAAAGCGTGCTGGCAGTTTAAAAAAAAATGCTACGATGTAAAATTCATGCTGTGGCTGTCAAAGTAAACGACCACAACGCGTTTTCAAATACCATTATGCACCCTGATCGTTTACTTTTACGACCACAACGCGATGTAAGACAAGTTTTAGACAATTTTCAGAAAAGGTGACAGTAAATAAACTTTAGATTAGACCACGAACTTATTGATCAAAAGTACACCGAATTAAAACCAACGCAAAATGTCTTTAATTTTAGCAGAAGCGAATAGAATGACACTTGATATTTTCTCAAATTACATTTACATTTCTTATCGACGCTGTTTCTCGTACAATTTCAACTTACACACTTCTGTTTCTTCCAAATATTAACATTTAGGCTGTCCAACAAGATAATGAAGTCAGGAACATAGATACAGATGAACTGGAGGAATATTGTCAGCAGTTGTGAACTCATTACGAGCATAGAACCGCTCAGATTCTTCCTGGTGTAGAACTGATAAATCAACGATAAAATATTTTTGGAGGCCATATATTTTCGATCAACTTTAGACCAGGTTTTCGTGTTATTGTCTGACAACCAGGCCACCTGTACGTTCTCGAACATTTTGATTGGATCTTCCATGAACCTTCACTTTGAAAGTGCCTCTACGTATCCAGAACACATTTCAGTCAACTTTTGATATTATTTTTTTTCGAAAACCACTGTTGTCTATCTGCATTACGAATGGGACGCCAATATTACCCATTAGCTGATAGGCTATTTTCTATTGCGCCCAGAACATATGAAATGTCCTCCGTTTGTTGCTCCTCCGTTTGTTACAGTAATAACGAATATCGGCATCCTATTTTTTGTGTCCAAACAATTTTAATTTTCAAATTCTACGTATTACCGGTCTTCATGATATAGAACAGAGGGCTTTTTATTAAATTCGCTCATCTCTTGCGCGAGCACACTGAACCAAGTCCGATTCCTGTATGCTTTTATGTAAAACAACATTCAAGTGAATTATCTTTGACCATTTCATGTTTCAAACAAAATGACCAAAGTAACTGCAGATTTCTGTAAAAGCTATGTAAAAGATCTTTAGATGCAGGATTTAGTACTTCTGTCAATAGATTTTAAGAAATATACAGTTCCAATAAATTTCACCCATTAAAAATACCTAGGAAGAAAGACTCCCCCAGTCGACCCTTTGCCACATTCCAACAGATTCGTCAAATACATGCCCAAGAAAATCCATCTAAACAGAAAATCCAACTGGTAAGAATGTCTGTGACAACTGTCTATCGAATGATTCATCGTGACTTAAAGCTACGGAAGTTCCATAAAGCCCTTATGCATGATGTCTTAATGCTGCATACTTTCAGCAATAACACCGTACTTTATGACGGAAGATCATCGTGAAACCGAAAGAGGCTTGAGTCTATATGACCGATTGGTAACTCCGATGAAAAGCTATAATCCGCTGCCAGGAAATCCAGAGCAGGTCGGTGGTGGGGACTTGAAGTAACCGGCATTTAAAGTCGACCGAGTTTAACTTCTGTACCTTTAAGATGGAGGTAATGTTTCGAAGTCATTAACTGGTTATCCTTTCGCAATATCTGAGCTTCCTTCACTTCCGGTAATGCTGATTATCAAGAGATAAACTTTTATCACTCTTCCTTCTTCATGATTTAAAGAAATATAAAGAAATATAAAGTACGTTCGCTCTTTCAATTAATACATCTTTTCCACTATTAATAGAGGTAACTGCAAAAAGTACTAATTTCTAGCCTGTTAATTCGCTAACGGATGAGGAACAACAGATTAAACTCTCATATTGCCTCGAGGCCGTGAAAGGAAACGACCACGACGAGTTGTGGTATTTTCATAATCTGTAAAGCGCTGCAGCCATTTTCTTTAACAGACACGGCACAAGTTTCTTTAAAGAAAGCCAGGCCACATTTTGTCCGTTTTGCTTAGGATCTTCTGGTCGTTTCTTTCATTCATAGAGTGTTTTCGGTCTTTGAGCTTAATACATATACGAGGGTCACTTACAAAGTGATGGCAACTATTTATTTTCAGCGGAATCCCAGACCGCGATCCACATTTTTCGATATGCAGCAATAACATTGAGACGTATGATAGTGTACTTATTGCTGCCATTAGTGGTGTAGATGTTCAAGGACGGAAGAGGAAATGATGCGCGAAAGTCAGTTAGTTTTCAACCGTTGTTAAGTATGGTTGTGAGTCGGTTAGAATGTGTTTCCCTCTATATCACTGGCTAGAACAACGTCGTACCTAAAAATAAAAAAAAATTAAAAAAAAAAGCAGTGTTTCGCGTCAAAACGCGAGAAAATGTCACGCACAACTCGTAGAAGCTATTGGAGATGGTGCTCCCCAATTTCCAACAGTGATTTTTTTTTTTTGTTTTTTTTTTACTCTTCTCCCTTGTCTACATTACTTCCTTAGTAAACCATGTAACAGACACTATTGGGAAAGTACATTGTACATTTTCATATTATATTATGAAATGCTTGCTTGCAAAAAAGTAGTTGCCATGACTTTGTAAGGTACCCTCTTACATGTATTATCGTTTTTATGGATGAAACTTAGAATCTTAGAATTGTTGAAAAAATCCATATAAATATACTCACAGAGAAACGTTTAGACTTAATATCACATGGTTACACACATCCTGGTCATAGAAACTTTGAAAAAACTATGTTCTACTCTAGTTCCTTAAACAACATTTACAAGGTTACAACCGAAATATTGGCTTAAATTGTTGATATTAAACTCTTTTTGTAGAGTGCGTTGTTATCCTAAAATTTGAACTTCTCTTTTATTTAGCAATAACGTTGCAATCTAATGGATCAAATGTAATAAGTGTTGTTTTCCAATTTCTTGCAGATTCGTCATCAGTTTGGCTGCTACGATGAAATTCAGGAAGTGGATCGTCAGCGAGTGCGGCATTGTAATTGGATTCGCTTCTTACGTTTCTCGGCCCATTACACGCACGAAGTAAATTTGCTGGGCACGAAGAGTCACGGGGAGCCTGTCTACGAAACCCTCCGTCCCATCCCTCCCAACACCGAACTGGTTGTCTACTACGATGCCGTCGACAACCTGAGCCCCGGCAACAGCCTTTTCTTCACGGCAAACGCCTTCCTCCGAAATTCGCTCTACCGGCGCGCCATGGACACCATCCTTGAAGGCACGGCAAACTCCTAACATTTCCCTAAATCATATCCCTCCTTCTCTCTAATTATGTCTAGACTATAGTATAAGAAAGCTGTAATTAAAACGCAAACTGCCTAAAAGCAAATTTCTTTAAGAGTCAGCAAGCACCTGTCGCAATTGTAAACGTCGATTACAAAGATTAAGTTAGATTAATAGCAGATAGGCCTTGATAATCTTATTGAAAGTACATATATAATATATGTATATAGTCTTCATTCGTTTTCTAGGTCAATTAAATAAAATATGATTAATGGAGTTTTATTCAGTCTGTCGACAGTAAATTGCCTAGAACAAACCGTAAAGTTGATCTCGGTCTGACGACTCGTTCTTAAGTTATTAAAATTTTTTACTGAAGATTATATCCAATAAAGAACAATTTCCTAATTTTGATGACAATGCCTAAGATTCATGAACTTTAGAAAGCCAAAATGAGAAATATTTCACAGCAATCTGAGAACGGTAGACAGCCAAAACATATTATCACACAGCAAATAAATCTAAAGTTAATAAATAAACCTAAAAGAAATATAATTCTTAGATTAGTTTCTCTTTTTCTGCAAAGAGCATAAAAGGTGTTAGTATTTTTTAACAAAAAAGATCCTTGAAGAATGTTTTTCTATTGAAAATGAAATTGAATTTCAGTGATTATTAAGGAGTGTATTAGAATTAACGAAATCAAACAATAAGTGAATTTAAAACTTCCAAATAAAATTTAGGAAAACTGATCTTCATTTTAAATATAATGCAAAAATAATTACCAAGATATGAAGAAACTTCACCGATTAAGAAAAGAGTTTCTTCTGAAAAGCTTCCTTATTTTTTCTGTATGCAAATTTACCTAATTCAAAACACTTGATTATGCTTTACACTGCGGTGATTTTTTAATCATAATATTGTGTGCCTTATCAGAATTTGGATCAATAAATTATTAGATCTGTCAACCAGATATTAAATTTCTTGTTAGATAATTGCCAGAAGGGTCGTGTACTTAACCTTAAAAGAACGAGTTTTTAATTTTTAAAGCAGCGTTTGTGCCAATAACCAGAAAGCGAATACTCTAGAACTTTAAACATATTTCATTGTAGCCCTTTTAATTTATCACTTGAGCACATATATTAAAAAAGTTTATCGTCTGGATTCTTGTAGGCCCTAAGAATTAATTAAAATTATGACAAGGGTTAATTTTGCTTTCTTCGCTTATATACTTGCTTGATGTCCCTTTAGTGTATTTCTTTGTACGCCATTCTTTATAATTCAAATCCATATGTGCTGACTGTTTTACAAAAGATTTGGAGCTTTGGCAATTGGACAATCGGATAATGAACATTCCTCCGTATTAAAATTCAATTAGCAGTCGCGTTGCAAGCATTATCAATCTACTTGTCTCTCGAAAGGGTGTAATGTCGAGAGAAGGTGCGTTAACCTCTCGTGTCGGTTTTCCACAAATGCAGTTTGGTGCAAGGAATAATTACAGTGGAAGAAGGCACGCGAGCTGTGATAAGTTCATGAATAATTGGACAAATCAGTGGTGAAGGGCACGCGTACTCACGTGATATATAACAACCCCAAACTCGTTAATGAAGAGCCTACAACATCATTACTCTTTCATCTGCTAATTTGCCAACGCACTCTGAGGAAAAAGGTAGCAGACGGCGGAGAGGGAAGGGTTGCACTGAAAAAGGATGAAACACTTCTGTTGTGAATGGAGAGACCTGGAAATCCACAGAAAAAAAAATAATTCATTTCAGGACGAGCAAAATCACGCTTCATTATGGCAAATGGAGGGGAAAATGAGGTTGACATGTTTAACAGTAATCGACTGAAGGCGAGAGTTTTGATTCCATGTGAATGGCTAATTAGTTTTTTTTTTCGGGGGGATGCCGTGCTAGTAGGACCACCCTGTTGAGATTGTCATCGCGTTCATCTTCCGATGTGCAAAATGGGTCTCTCCATCCATCCATCCATTCATGTTACCCATCCTTCTTTTTGGGCGCAGGGGGAAGGGTGGCTCTTTTTGGTGGTGTTAGGGGGCCCATCCCTCTGGCCTAAGGGAGAGAAAGCTCTTTGCCTTATCGCACGCACCAAATGTAATTTACAGACTAGCAAAAGGTCTAGAAAACTCCGCCCATCCTTAACACTAATGGACATTCCTTCTTTATGTTTTATATTAACTTTCAAAAAATAATATTGAGCATTCATTTTCAGCTTATAGAGTTTCAAGTTAATTTCGAGTATGCAGATGACGCTCCATAAACAAATGACATAAAATACACAAAATATCGGTTCTAATTGAGGAAAAGGGAGTGCGGAAGGTGAGGAGGGAGGTGAGGGGGAATAGAAAGAATGGAAGAAGGAAAAGGAGGCGAACGCGCCATCGTGGGTCGAAGAGACCCGTCGGCAATGACTGGGTGTTCTCGCCTGTAGACGGGCCGTCGCATAATAAGGTCTTGTCCACTTGTATGATGGATGTCCGCAGCTCGCCTTGATTTTGTCGACCGGCCATATTTCTCAGGCAGACAATGATACATCACTCATTTCACGCCCTTTAGAGATCATTAATGAACCTCCTTGAGCAAACGACCCACAGACCGAACGCCTGCAATTAAAACCAGTGATAGATCCGAATGGGCTCAAAAACAGGCACCGACAACGTTGTTTCGAAAATAATTGACCCAATTAATAATCCTCAGACAAATCTGATTGAATATCTCAACCCGCTTCGAAAATACAGGTTTCTGCTCTACATTACATAACTCATCTACACCCTGTTGTTTAGGGATCTTTTTTTTTTCTTTCCAAGTGACTTATTCTTTATTGAAATCAATCATTGAGATTATTAAAAATAAAAACTGAATGAGATTGGATATAGTAAATCTTAATAAAAACTTTCTTTGGGATAAAGAAACCTAGATAAACATTTTCCAGTAAAACAATACCGCATTTTGCATAAACAATAAATTTGTCATCCATAATATTTCTTATAATATGGTAAAATACCTAGCACAATATTGCTATTATAAAAGCCCGCATGTAAGAGTGTTTATGCATACCAATTGCCTCAGTACTTTTTTTCCGAAATCTACACTCTAAAGGCAACATATGCGAAGAAGTTCTTTTATTTAGTGTGTCTATTAATATTTTATATACTAGAATGTGAGATTTGTTATTATCATGCACGCACTAACGTAAGAAATAGACACAGTTGCAAGGTTGTGATCCAAGTAACATAGCGTAGGACGCATTTGATCTATACAAATGGCCAGTAATAAATCTAAATTGCAATTAATTTCTTCCCTGCCTCCACATATAAAATACATAAATAAGACAAGGAAACGTCTCTTTCTGATGTCATATTTCTTTTTGACCATTACTCCCCATATGGTAGCCATTTCTCATATTTCTGGAATAATATTATGTAACGTTAAATAAAGTTTGGTTTTAAAGTGTCTAATACTATGGTCATTTCAAAATATTATTTTCTTTCTATAAGTTTTAAATGTTTATGATGTATATAACATATTTTAATACGTTTCTATACAAAATATATTTTTCTCGTGTATAATAATATTTCTTTTTTTTCCTCTGCAGAGACACCTCTGGATTTGTCCCTTTCCCTTTTATCACCGAGGATTCTCATAACACCGTCATCGGACGAAGAGAGGCGCTCCGTGTCGAGTGATGCCGCCTCTTCCAGCGGTGACACTGACAGCCTTAAGGTAACTCCCACACCCTTTACTCGATTGTTGTTATTCTTCCCAAGATGAAATATGTAGAAAAATTTAAAAGACCTGAAAAGACTTAAAGCATACAGAAAATAGTAGTGCCCATTTAAGTTTTCAGTGTTAGGATTGTACAAACTCGTGAGCGTCCTAAGTCGCACAATACAAATAACCGACGAATTAATTACCCTATGATTTCAAAGAATGCTGTACTGAATTAGCCTTTAATATACTATTAATACTGACAGCGCAATAAACATAACAGTATACAATATAACGACTGAGGATTGTCTGCGAAGGAGCGGATGCCCAATTAGTCCTCCCAGAATTAAAGTTAAAATTTCAACAGTTTCAGAAAGAAGGAATGCATTTTTAAATTAGCTTTACAATTAAAGAAGCTTGTCAAATAAGAAGATAAAAATTGCTCTTACGTAACTCAGTTAAAAGGAATTTTTTTCGATCCTGGAGTATAAAAGCTCTCAAAGAGAAGCAGCAACTGTGTTTTGAATATGGGAGAATGTCTATGAGATGATTTTGTTCTAATTATTATACGGTTTTAAAAAAATTATGGACAAAAATCGAATTTGAACGTCCTAAAATTCTTCTACCTTTAATTGTAGAATTCCATGTTAAATTTTACCTTTAACAGCTATTTTTTGACGAGTCGTAACATTCACCAAGTAAATGTATATGTGGTGATAGGTGTATCTATTAAATTGCATATATTCAATTCCAAAAGCGATTAATTTAAACGAATTCAATATTTTCTTGCAAATCTAAGTTGTTCATTGACAAACTGCATCTGAATGAGATCAGGTTTAATAAGGTTTAGCACTTGTTTCTGGGAAAGCCATCGGCCTAGAAGGACAAAATTTAATAATAAATATAATAAATAATTTTTTAACCGCAGCCAAAATATTTATTATATTTATGATTATTATTGCTTTAATTCCTCGGTGTATAATTATTGTTCTTTGGGATAAGGTCCAATGGAAGAATTGCACTGGGGATAGGGCATCACTTCGTAAAACTACAATGCATTCGATATATGGAATTGAGTTACAGAGCCAGTTTGGCATTGGCGACTTCACAATTCTTGTTGAAAACTGGTGATGTGGAAACGTCTTTAAGAGCATTTGGCCGACAAAACAACCAGCTGATGGGAAAAGATATAAGTACAAATAGGACGTCCATAATATTACTTTCTCATTTCCATTTGATTGAAAAGTTAAGGAAAAAATGCCACAGAAGGAATGGAATACCATTCAGATATTAGAAATAAGAAACCTAGTCTTAAAATTTTTTTTTAACACGGCCAGTTAATAAGGTATTTAGCAAGCTCTATCAACATCTGTTCTTTCTAATTGCAATTTGTATTTAATGAACAATTTATTGTATGTTTTTGATATCAATTATTATTGTGAGTATTTTGAGATAAATTCCTCTTTGTCTGTCTGCAGCACGTGAACGACCTGAGCCCATTGCCGAAAAAGACAAGGGAGCGGACGCTTCTCCCGTGCGAGGTGTGCGGCAAAGCGTTCGACCGTCCCTCGCTTCTCAAGCGCCACATGCGCACACATACGGGAGAGAAGCCGCACGTTTGTGACGTGTGTGGCAAAGGGTTCAGTACGTCGAGCTCCTTGAATACGCATCGGCGGATCCACTCGGGAGAGAAACCTCACCAGTGCAATGTGTGCGGTAAGCGCTTCACCGCCAGCTCCAACCTCTACTACCATCGGATGACCCACAACAAGGTGAGTCCTCTATCTGTCCCTCTGTAGATGTGTGTGTGTCTGTGTATGTGTGTGTGTGTGTGTGTGTGTGTGAGTGTGAGTGAGTGTGTGTGCGTGTGTGTCTCTGTGTGTGTGCAGTCTCCTCTCAGATGCCTGAATTTCGTGAGCATTGGAGTGGAAATGACACGGAGGTACAGGTTGATGTCAAAACCGATTTACTGCCCGACAACACTATTCTCGCGGAGACAGGAGCTGAGGCAGGAGCTTTTCTTAAAAAATTTTTAAAAAAAATCTTTTTTGAGGGAAAGAACATAATCGTGCATCACTGACATTCTAGATGCGAAAATCTGGGGGATATTCGTTTGCAGAGCTGCTTTGCTCTCTATGAAAAATAATCTTCTTCTCCCGAGGCAAGCTTTAAGCTCGAGTTAAAAAGAAAAAATGTGACTTTGAGGTCAGCTTCTTTAAGTCCCATGACTAGAGTGTGTGAGTGAGCCATACGGCACTCACGAATTCAGGGAGATCTGGAACTGCTCAGTTATCAGATGATAGATTTCAAGGAGACAGAAAGATGGACGTGATCTGAATGCTCTCGCTCGCTCGCCTTCTCTTTACTCGTCTTTCGTTTCCTGTCCAACCCTTGAAGTCGGTTTCCTCGCAACAACAAAAACAACAACCGGTGATTAGGTAACAATGAGAGGAAACGAGACTAATGCCATCGCGCACAAAGAAACCAGAAAGGGGGAGTAGATGGGAGGGGAGAGAAAAGTCTCCAGCTCCAGAAACAGAATTACACGCATAATATCTGTTCAGCCATACTTAAGTGGAGAAAAAAAGTTAAACTCTTATGATTATAGTTTCAGAGAAACTTCCGTTCCAGTCTATACGCCAGTGACTAATGAACGAAGTAAATACATGCACAAAAAAAAACTGCACCCAAAAATAGTAAGGGAAATCGTCGTCAAAGTGTTGTCAAACTGTACGTGGGGGCGGCTGGGATAAAATTATGGTTTCCGTTTAAAATGAAGACTATCCCTCTTTTGGTTCCCACAATTCCTATCGGAGGAAACGATTGAGATTCAAATTTTTTGAGATGGGGCTCACACCTTTAGAGGCAAACTGCTTTTTTTAGTTTTCACAGGAAGTGACGCCGGGCCACTCCTTTCTCTGGTTCCACAGCAAACGTTTATTAATTTCTTATCTTTCCTTTCCATTTTAGTTGTCCTGTCCAAGAACAAGAAAAAAAAACGAAGAGGGAGGGTGGAGAAAGAAGGTGTTTCTAACTGATCAACCAAATCAGTAAATCATTCACGTCGCATTAAGTGCATTTTTCTAGTGACTCCTTAATACTTACTTGAAAAGATATTATAGTTTTATACAGCTTAACAAAAGACCCCGTGATTAATTATTTCAATTCTCCGTCATGATGAATTGAAAAGAATAAACAAAACAAAAAAGGGAGAAAAAATCCGTCAAGGTATTGTTTCACGAAAGAATAGAAACTTTGTATAAGAGAATTTAAAAAAAACGGAAAGGAAGTGGTCTCGGGATTTATACTTTAATCATCGTCGTGTGCAAAACGACCACATTCGTTTTAATCCACTTTGATGGCCCACTTTTTTTGTGTAGTTTCCTTTCCCCTCCTACCCCCCCTCTCTCTTTCCTCCTTCTTCAAAAGGAAGCTGATCTCATTTTTAAAAGTCGGTGAATGAAATGAAAACCTTTAACTTTCTTTTGTTTCTTTTTTTCCCCCCTTTTACCATCCATTCACTTTCAAAACGTAAATTTTTTTTATTATAATTAGAAACTCAAAAATACATTAAGCAAAAGCATATTCGATTAACAGTTGTATATAGCAGCATTGAATAGCACTCTTTTAGGGTTATAGTTAATATTTATGAATTTATCTCACGTCGTAACAGGAAAATCTTATGCCCAATAAGGATGACAGCAATTCACACACGCATATGAGAAATCGTAATAAATTGACGCAAGTAGTTTTAAGTTACGGAGAAAAACCTGTTTTTCCTCTTAATTATTTTTAAGAAAATGCAATTAATTATGAGCAATCTTTATCTATTTTTACGAAAAGCACAATTTTTTTCAACGTTCTTATATATTCAGTACATTATGTGAATGCAACGCCAAGCTCATCAAAAAACCTCAATCACGATATTTTAAGATATTTCATGTCCCAGGAAGTGCAGATTATAATTTTAAAATATACGTCACGTGAATCCTAGTTTTTATACAGAACTCTTTTATTGTTATTACGATATTTGTAACTTTTTATATTTTGCGTGATATTAGAGTCATTTTTCTTGTTGAGAGATCGGCTTATTTTCCCATAACCTCATTTTTCAAGAATCTGAAAACTGATAGCACAGATGGTCTACATAAAACAGAAAATATTTTATAGACTAAAAAAAAAACCTTGAAGTATCACTATAAACACTTAAATTGAAGACATTTTAGAAAAACGCAAATTAAGGACATGTAATTGATTAGAGATTAGCAGACAAAACAAAACGGCTAATGGGCAAGGCTGGCATCTTTGATGGAAATTTATAAAACAAACGTGTTTCCCAACCAAAAATATTTTTAAAGAGAAGATTTATAACCTTAGGTTAAAAAAAACTTGTATTGAGTCTAATATTTCGCACACCTCTGTCACTACTTATCAAAAATTAAGTTGGAAAACAGACATTATAAATCTACGTAAAATGAAGTTAACATGCAAGTGTTCAATAAACTCTTTAAGAATTTAATATTTTTGAATTGTTAAGTTATTATTACATTTAAAATAAATAAAACGTTTGAATGTTTAAAACAATGTTTTTAATAAAGCCCTTATTCCTTTATTTTTACAGGAGAAACCCCACAAATGCACGTTGTGTTCGAAGTCGTTCCCGACCCCCGGCGATCTGAAGAGTCACATGTACGTCCACAACGGTTCCTGGCCGTTCAAGTGTCACATCTGTAACAGGGGCTTCAGCAAGCAGACCAATCTAAAGAATCATTTATTCTTACATACTGGTAAGTGCAATTGATCATAAAAACCCTAACTAGTCACATTTCACAAAACCACCGTCCATCACACTGCCGTCCGTATATCTTTTATTCATTTTCCTTTCATTTTTCGCATTTTTCCGCTATCGTACAATCTTCAATTATGCCATTAACCTAAAACGATTTACATAAAAAATATCATCGGGTTTCAAATGTTAATAACCCGGAATGCCATAAAAAGCATTCTGAAATGCTGATGGTGTACGAAATATCATACACTGAAAATGGCTTATAAAATTTTTACTATACCAAATATTTCATAACTGTTGATATTACCATAGTCATATTTAGCCAGCACGTGTTCAATATGTCCATGTTGTTGGTATATAACTTCATCGAGACAAACTCTCCTATTTGTAACCATTTTATGATAGAATTTGTCTGTCAATAGCTGGAAAGAAAAAAAAAACACGATAGCCGCTCGCAGTTACACTACATTTTCTGGTTTATTGTGATAGACTTTCTTCTTGAGATGTTGCAGGGATTATTATCGGGACTTTGTGGCGACCACAATTGAACCGGCCTGAGAATGTTCTGGGTATCGATGGGACATCACACGGAGTCCAAAATAGTCATGTAGAAACCCAGTACAATATTTGCTGTATGAGATCGAGGAGCTTGCTTCATCATTACTACTCTTGCTATCAAGAGTTGTATAAGAAACATTTTTGCGCTCACTGTTAAATATGTCTTTGAAACAGAATGACTCATTCATTTCCAATGGCTGGAAATCGCATCCCACACACTGACTCGTCTCATTTAATTTTCGTAATGTAATCACACTTCTGGAATCGTGGTTTAAGGTGGTCACAAACATGAGGGTTTGTCTTGAAAAGATTATACTTTAACAAGATAGACATACTGAACACGTCCTGATTAACCACGTACACTCCAGTGATTATTGCAACACCAAAACTGCTATGGAATGTTGGGTATATTAAAAAAACGTATGGGCCTTTTTAAGTTCATACTCTGTAATTAAAAAGCATGGCCAATCAAATTTGTTAAGTCATTTGATGATTAAGAAATACGATTATTAACCGTAGCAGATTAGTCATTTGCCTAAATTTACGAGTCATTTGCTCGTATTTACAAAGTTGCATTATTTCAAAACACATGAGATTTGCGTTTGTTATTCACTTAATGTTGCAATATAGAATAAAAACATCTCTATTAATAGTTGTGTCATATGTAGCGCTGTAGCTTAATCTTTTGTGTTTCGCTTCAATTCGCAGAAGCTGGTTACCAACAGTCATCACTCTTCACAAAGAGAGAGTATTAATTACAATTGAATTAACTTAAAAGGTTTTGAAGGATATGTTCGCCACAAAAGCGCGATAGCTTGTATATAGATAAATTATTCAGGGAGGGGGGGGGGTAGGAGCGGAAATCCAGTTTTTAAGTTATTGTTGTTAGCTTATTTTAATTTCAAAACTATTATGACTTTACTCTCTCTCTCTCTCTCTCTCTCTTCTGGCATTCTAATAAATAACACAAAGAACAATAAAATATTTTCATATAGATATACACAATTCCTACAATGAATGTGAACATATTCTGCTAGTCTATTTGAATCCGAAGTGATCTTCGACAATTCTTGGGGTTGGCTTTGCCGCATTTAGAGAAATTATCGATGAGAAATTGTTAATTTTCTCTCCGCTTCATTCGCGTTACTGACTCACAATGATGAACGAACGGGAACGACCTTCTACGTTTTTTTTTCCGCTTTTTTAAAAAAAATTTTTCCTCGTGTGATTTTCTTCCCAGGGTTTTTCTTCTTTTCTTTTTCCTTCCTTTCTTAAGTGAGGGCGAGAAATGTCAGCCGCTCCTCCCGTTATCAGCAATGGTCAGGGACGAGGTCGACCGATGCGGCGGCAGCGACGGGCTTCCACACACGCACCCCACGCCCCCGTCCCTACCGTCGCTCCCGTGAAATTTACGCGCCAGCGGCCGAGTCCGTTTGCGTGTGTGTAGTGTGTGAGTATGTATGGACCGATGCGCTCGGCCTGTGCTCCTAACGACGGAGGGTATTCTCACTGAAGTAAATGGTGCGTGGGTGACCACGCGCTTTCATTTATAAAACCGCGCGGCATTAGATAAGCCACGTGCAATGCGCCATGTAACGTTGATTAACAGTCCATATAAAGAGCTACATCTCACGGCAAGAGCACCGAATCGGAGCAGATGCTTTCAAGGGAGGGGAGGAGAACTGAAAAGGAAAAAGGAAAGGGAAAAAAGGCACGCGAAACATTAGTTTAAAAGCATATTGTGTTCTCGTTCCTAACGTATCTCACTAAACAGTTTAGAACTATCAGCGTTATCATTTCGTGTCGTTAGCTTATGTTATAATAAAAAAAAATCCCATTTCAAGTATGATCTCGATTTACGCGGGCAAATCATATGTTTTTGAACCAGCCGCGCATGTCCGATTCGCGCAAGTCATTTTTTTCGTAGGCGTCTTGTTATGCAAGTCTTCTTCCTTGCGGATCCATGAGAAAGAAAATATTGTTGATATTTAACAAACATATTGTTAATAGAAAGCCTAAGTTTCGCTAAACCTAAATAATAATCGATGTTATGTCTCATTATCATGAACACGTTTATATTAAATAATCCATGAAAGTGTGTCTATTGTTTTCGAATCATCAAATGAAATAAAGTTAACCCGATAAATTAAAAGTAGTTAAACTCCAAAAAGGAATTGTCCACTAATCACTTTAATATTTCCCATTTTACGAAGATTGTTCAAGAATTTTTACCTCCTGGTCCGTAACTTTTTTATTTGTTAACCGATTTTCAAAATTTTTTTGTATCTGATACTTACATTTGTCCTCTATGTAATGCACTATTCACTTTTCGACATAGTCTCCATCCCTTTCCACGCATTGCGCCAACGCTTGACTAGTCGGGTGAACCCGTCGGAGAGGAATTCCGGGGTTGTTGTCGACACCAGGATTGAATGGCAGCTTTGGACCCTCTTCTGCAGCACAATAACGCCCGCCCGCACACGATCGCCATACACCAAAGCCGTTGCAGCGCCTATATATAATCAAAGATGAAAAACTGCAGTTCAAAAACGAAAGACTTTGCACCTTGCGACTTTCACCACTTCCCAAAGAAGAAAGAGCACCTTAAGGGACATGAGTTGCGTTCTGACGACGAGGTAAAAGATGCCATTCAATCTTGGTGTCGACAACAACCCCGGCATTCCTCTCCGACGGATTCACCCGACTAGTCACGCGTTGGCGCAGTGCTTGGAAAGGGATGGGGACTATGTCGAAAAGTGGATAATGCATTATATAGAGGACAAATCACAAGAACAACGACTTTATTTAACTGTTAGCCAAAGAAAGGCCGTTATCTCTAAATAGTGCCCCCAAAATAGAGTAATTTCCAACATTCTCGACGGGAGCTGAACCCTGGAATGGCATTTAGGGATAAGTATCAGATACAAAAAGAATTTTGAAAATCGATTAACAAATAAAGAAGCTACGGACCAGGAGGCAAAAATTCTTGAACAACCCTCGTACATGTACGAATTAATTAAACGATCTTTATGTGTATATTAATCTGATAATGTTAATTTTCGCTTATCCAAAACTCCATACTCAGAGCTTTATTAGTGTACCTGAGCAACTAACCGCGACTTTCTTATCTTCAACATGGGATGACCATTAAAAGATTCTAGCAACATTGGGCTTTCCACTTTTCAAAGGTTTAGCTTATCTGTACGAATAAAGTTCGACTTTACAGTCGGTATTTGAATATCTCTCTTGTGCTTTATACTTAAGCAGCATTGCGTCAATGGCTAATAGCTCGACACTTTTATCGAAAACAAGTGATTTCTCTTCAACGAAAAGGTAACTCAAAAAACGCAGAATGTCAGGCATTTTAGACATTCTAAAAGAAGAAGTTTATTATTTTAAATGGAAAAAATTGTCATTTGACATGTTCAAAATTCATTTATATCTGAATTTTCTCTAGAATTTTCTCTAGAACCGAACCATCTGAACGATTAGCAATCCTCACTAAATTTAATGAGTTTAAATTATATTTTTGAGAAGCATAAGGATTAATTCAGAAATAAACGACCATTTTAAATTACAATTAATTTGTAATGAGTCATAGGCTTAAATGTCCATTAGGAATAGAAACCTTTAAAAGCGAAAAGCAGAAAAATTCTCGGTCGAGATTGGAAGAACTAATTTAAACGATATTCTAGGTGTAGTAGATCATCAGGTTGATCAAAATGTGCAGTAGAAAATTCATTTATGAAGAGAAACTTTTTCAATTCCAAAGGATTTTTATATTTTTTAAAACGATATCATCAAGGTAATTGCTTTCTATCACTGCCACAAATTTAACGAATTGTAAGGTACAGAACTATGTAAGAGCAAGAATAGTTTTGGGTTTTTCTTTCTTTGCATTTATTATCATATTCAAGGAGAAGTACGAAGGTCAAACTGAAAATCTTGAGCAACAGTTCAGAATTTATTAATTTGAAGAAAACCATTATATCATCATAATTTATCAACTTTACAGTAAGTGTTGAGGTACTGTGGCATCAGTCGCGTCTACAAGCACTGGATACACAATAACTTGCAATGATGTTCGCCTCGTCAACGTGCTGTCTTTGAATCCTTGTTAAAGAGGAAATTCCCGATCCTGAAATTCACTATCATTTCAATGTACGAGATATGGGGAAGTGTGCATGGAGATGGGTGAAGTATTTCAATATCGAAACAAGAACATCCGAGAACTGCTTCGTAGCATTCGCCCTCGAACTGCCTCCCATTGAACGGAACAAGGAAAGACACTGTGTCTTCGGTCAACTAGAAAGGAGTTATACGGCAAGGGAATCTTCAAGGTTGCAGAACGATGGGGGGAAATGCGTGCAGAGAAATGGAGATTATGTTGAAAAATAAAAAGTTTATAGATTAAGATTATACACGTATATACATATACTGGTCTTTTCTATATCAATGAATTCTGATTTGTAAAACATTGTTGCTCACGCCTTTCAGCACGACTCTCGTAACACAATATGGAAAACTCTACCAGGCCATTAACAGAATTTAAAGGTACATATTCCTAGAGAATATACAGAATAACTTGATTCTTTAAGTTACCTCTTTTACATAATACATGTATTCATTTAGTATCAGATTCCTGTAGCTATTAATTTATCTTTCAAGATTACGCATCTAGTTAGTGATAATTCGCGTTAAGGACTATTTGTTGAAAGATGATTACGATATAGGAAACAGTTTGTTACATCAATTAAAACTTCTGAATAAATATCAATATCCACTTCAAAGGGAATAAAGTTTTTTCTTTCGAGATGAAACATGCGTGATTTCAATATAAGGTGAAGTGATTTAAGTATTAGTTACTTTGTGGTGTTACTGTTTTATTGCTAGTAGACACGCAAGTGTTGCTTTTAATTAGGACTCGGTGGGCAATAAGGAGGAGGAGGTGGCGGTCGGCACTCTGTTTCAACCTAGTGGGGGGAATAAAAACGACGAAATGTTATGTAAGCCGGTAATTATCCAAAAAAGCCTGGACCAACGCAAGGTTTATCTCCATTGAGCACAGAGAGAGAGCGCGCAGGACGGAGCAGGCAATTGCTCTCCGCATGAGCGCTCGTTCGCTCTTTCTCCCTTCCGATGAAGAGATAGCGTGAAACCGAGTGATGGGCAATTGCCCTAACCCTTTCCTACCCATCCGTGCCTTTTCCCTCCCAATTGTTTAATGATCAATTCACCGACGCCCAATTTTTACAATGAAGACAAAAAGAATGCTGTTGGCTCCTCTCTCTTCTTCCCCTTTGCCTTCCTCCATTCCGGTACAGACTTCAAAAGCACATCTTGGGAAAAAAAAACAACAAAAAAAAAAACCCACGAATAGAAAAACTTGTATAATCCATAAATACAGAGGAAGAAAGGATTGTTTCTGCTCCTTACCACCTTCAACCTCCCCTCTTTTTAATAGTGTTTTATATCTTTTTACAAAATGATATTTCCTCAGCGATTGTTTTGTATTGTAGTGAATAAGCTTCTTATGTAAGCTCAAAAGAGTTTATTACTAACAAGGCCAAAGGAGCCTTTAATTGTTCGTTTTTCCCATTCAATGCTAATTTATAATGCACCGAATGGAAACTTTTATTATTCTATTCTGTTTATTCTAATATAAATTATTAGTCTTTCAGTTTAATTACTGAACTAGTGCATAAAACTCTTTCTCACCTTTTCCGAGTTTTCACGAAATGTTTTACGAAACGGCACAATAAACGTTTTTTTTACGTCAAAACGAAACAATGAGCATACAATTTCTCGATATTGCATAATGGGTCTTCATGTAAGATCAAGCTAGATAAGTGTACGCAAGCGGTATATTCTAATAATGTACTTTAAAACAATCTAAACTCTATTTGAAACAGCACTAGCGAAATCGATACCGTCAAATTAGCTAAAATACTTTTATTTGAAGTAATATTAGAATACAGAGGCTTCTGTCCAAATGAAACTCTGATACGATGCGAAAGTGGTCTTTCTTTAGGTATAGCAAATGTTGAGTACTTTCCAGCTTCTTTGTCGTAGATTTCCTATAAATGTTATCAGTTCTTAGGAGTATACGAATCTTGGGAACCGCCGAGCATGTCCAGAATGCACGGAATGAATAAATTTAGTTCAAGAAAAGTTCACCAGAGTCCTCCACTACCATTTTTATTTTTCCCATTTATTTGATCTTTATTCACAATGGACAAATCGTTCAGGTATCCCTCAAGAATAAATATTTTAAATTAGTACGATCACTCTACTACTCAAAATATAACTTAAATTCGCCAAAGTTGGTTACGTAATTAAGAAGCGCAAAACGTATGCAATAGTAGTTTGTTCTATGCTGTCGTAATAGCGACATTCTTACTGAAAATTCAAGTAAACCCGAAATTGAATCTATCAAATGACAACTTTTCCATTAAAAATAATGAACTTCTTCCGTAGAATATAATCAGTTTTATGTTCCATATCCATGAATGTCTATGTTTTGACGCTGAATTTTCGTTGAAGAGAACTGAAATCCATTCGATGATCGTGTCCAGCTGTCTCTCATAGATGACAATGCTGCTAAGCAATAAAGTGCAAGAAAATATTCAGACATCACCTATAAATTCAAATTTTAATCGTACAATTGTATAAGTTACACTGTTGGAATGAGAAGAATCCAATGCTGCTATATTTTCATACATTTTCTGGTGTCTTTCGAAATACGCCTGCAAGAACGTTTTTAAAATCGTCTTCCCAGATTTCCGCGCATGGTAGACTCAGGATGACAACGTGTAGTGGTAATGTTGGATTCTATACACAGAGAGAAGAGTAATTGATTAGCGTAGATAGATGGACACTACACCTTATTTGTTAATAGTCGTTGTTTATGAGTAATAACATCGGAGATCATAAACACGTATATGCGTGTCTGCACTCGGAGCTATTGCTTTTAGAAGCAACAGCGCTTGGCGTTTCAACAAAGCGCACAACCACGGCAACAAAGCGCAACCAACGTTTGTTCCTCGTGTCAGAAGAAACGTGATTTATGATCAGCGCCCTCGCGTGGAAAATGAAGAAAACCTGTTTGGGTTTCAACGGATGCGATTATAGTGAACTCTCGTTAATACGACAGTCAGCCACTGCTCTTTTTTTTTTTTTTTTCTTCTTCTTCTTCTTCTTCTTCTTATTTTCATTCCTCATTTTCCTTCTATTGCTTCTCCCCAACAACGTCTGCTAATGACGGTGAATCATAAAAAAAATCAGTGTATTAGCACCGCAACCAAAGGAAGAAACCACATTCAAACGATTCCAGTCCGTTCGTCTACGGCAAAAGTTTCCACCACTTAGTGAAGATCGAATGGAAATCGAGCGAGAGAGTTCGATGATCTCGTCTGCGTTAGTTGATTCTTTAACGTGGGGTTAAAATAATTACTGTTTACACTGTAATCGAGATAATTGGTGGGAGAAGAGCCTGCCTAGCAGAAGCCCTCCACGGATTATTAGCCCCTGGAATCCAAGACACTTTTAAATATTCATCGAGAGAACGCAATGCGCTCCATTTTCTCCTCCTCCTCTTTCTCCTCCTCTCCTATGGCATTTTTGCTTGTCTTCATTACTTGACTCCCAAATATACCGCTTGTTTATTGTTCGTAAACTACGAAGAATATGAACCGGGGGAGTGTCGTATCTCAAAGCGTCGATGAAGAAGAGAGAGAGAGAGAGAGAGAAACAGAGAGGGAGCTGCTGACTCATTTGCATGCACCGGCTGTCCCGCACCTGACTCATCGGTCGCTGCCTCCCTTGTCGTGGGAAAGCGCTCGGCAGCACCTACAGGGAGGACGCGAGCAGCCACTAAATCTCGACCTCGTGGAGGAGAAAACAACGCTCACCTTTCTCTCTCTCCCTCTCTCTCTCTCTCTCTCTCTCTCTCTCTCTCTCTCTCTCGCACTCTTCACTGACCAAATATCAACAATCCCAGCAGCAATTATCTGCGCTGGCTTCTTCCAAACCGTTGAGAGAGATAAGTTGACGCCTCCTCGATGGGGAATAAGCTACAGCGTCACTTTCAAATGATAAAAAATTTAAAAAAAAACGTTACTTTTTTTTTTTTGCATTGCCAATAACATCACCACTCAGAAAGAGTAAGCCCCGTCTTGTGTATTCCGATCGAAACTGTATCGAACAACATGCGCGCGCAGATCAAGGACCTTTACAAGGACATAAATGAATAATGCAGTGTGCATTTGCACTTTATTGTCTAAATTGCTACTACAGGGCGGTCTCAATAATCTAAACCATATCGAGAAATCTTAATTTACAGTTCGCCAAGCCTGTCAATTCATTTGAATGCGTGGAATTCTTTGAATGCTATCTAAAAAGCAAGGAATGCTCCAAAAGTAGAGATGCCTGAAGACAGTTTTGAGATTGAACTTATTTGTGCTTATATGGTATATTCATGGAAATGCATTTTTGAAGGTTATAGCCTGGTAATTGAATTAATAATAATAATAATATCTGTATTAACTCAACTTCCCTAGAGTCATTTGTCAATAATGAAAATTAACCAGATCCTTACATATGAGAATATGAATACCAACCATTTCCTAAGCGAAGTATAAAACTGATTTTGCGTCTATACTCCATATTTTTATAAATGCTCAAGAGTTTTCCACCCCTTTTTGGGGGGTTTCGTAATCTAATATAAATGTTTTAAAAACTCGAGAAATTTGCTTTCCAAACCAGGTCAAAAGTACGCGGGCCTAATACTTTTAGCTAATAAAATGTTGCAATATTCAATAAATGCAACAGGTGTAATAGCTTTTTTGGCAATAGACTGTGGTTCTAAGGTATGTTTTCGACCAAGCTTTGTTTTGAGTTCGAACTACATAAAGGAGAAGATTGAAAAGAGAGAGAAAGAGAGAGAGAGAGAGGGAGAGAGAGAGAAGAAGGATGAGGGTGGAGAGGGGGTTAGGAGGAGAGGGTGTGTGAAAAAGTCAAGAGGCAAAAAAGCGCTTCGACTCGGTCAAGTAACGCACGTCTGCTGTTCACCCGACTGGAAAGATTTCCCTCTTTGATTGCAGGCCGGGGATCCCAGCTGCCTCCAAACTCACGAGATCGCGTCACAATTGTCACTCGCATCTTGCGGCTAAAAGAGTTAGAAAAATAAAATCGCATGACAAACCATTCCTTCTTCCTCTTTCGAAAAAAAAATAATGAAACTGATGTGAGTACAGTTAATTGTTCAGAGCGCACTTGAGCGGAAGAAAATCAGCGAGCGGCGTTTTTGCTCTCCCTCCTGTTCATAATGGGCGTGTTATGTCCGTACGTGTTTGTTTCTGTGCAGTGATTCTTTCGCTTATTATGAGCAGTCCTTCCAGGCACCTTTGAATCAAATTTTTAAAATTTTTTGCAATTACTGAAGTTTCTTTGATAAGGTGTGGCTGTTTTTGAGTGATATTTCTCCTCATTTTCAATCGAAGAGGACACGATCCCACTCGTATAATTTCAAATTGAAAGCAGGAGTAAATTTAAAATAAATTAATTACGAAATGAATATCAACATTTTGAAAAGACTTGCAGGAATATACAGACACTGAAAGAGATAACATTTCTCAATATCTTCCTTAAAACGGTTTCAATGCAGCTGCGTTAAGAGGAAACTTTCAAGTTCTTTAAAAATTAATTATTCCCTTGACCTACCTGGTAAGGGAGAAATTTTCACATTTATCGAAAAAGCTTCTCTACTAGGTCAACATCTCCCCACCTATGTTTGTCAATTAAAGCAATTATTATTCAGAATTCAGCCACATGTGATGAATTATTAAATTACGTATCTACTAAGTAGACTTAAACTGTATTCATACCTCCTTCAGATTTTATTCAATAACTGATACTGAAAATATGATTTTATGGAATCGAGTTGTTTATATTCTTTTTTTTTTCTTTCTTTATTCACAGGTGACAAGCCTCACGTTTGCGAACTGTGTCACAAACGGTTTGCGTTAGCTTGCAACCTTCGTGCCCACATTCGTACCCATGAAGGTGAGAATACATTGCGATTGCTTCTTTTTAAAATTTATCGTCATATTCGATTACTATCGGAGACAACATTTTTAATTAGTATTTTTTGAGTATTTTTTGACAAAACTTGTTTTCGAAAAAAAAAAATCTGCTCGCGAAACACTTGCACATTCGTTATAAATATACACGTACCATTTATACTTTAAGGAAAAAATAAATTTTTAAATCATAAACTTTTGTAGTATACCTATAAAACCGTAAATAGGCGTGGCAATTTTTATAGGAGGGTCAGTCAAATAAAAAAAATACGCCGTATAATCTGCGGGGGTTTTTTTCGTATAGATAATTCCACTTTCACTTCTCTTGGTCAAACAGGTATTGCAAATAACTTTCATTTTCCAATCATTTTTTATGTTGCAGCTAGAAAGAGTGTTTATCGTCTTTGAACGGGGTCCGAACATATTTCATTTAAACGCTTACCAACTACCTCATTCTCACACTCCAGAATATCACTTGCTAAACATTTGCTAACGTATGACCACTATACGCCTGTATGGTAACATACTATGCTAAGCGATTGCTTCTACAAAAGAAGTTTGAGAAAGTGTCGGGAAGAGAGACGGACATTAAACCTATAGAATATAAAACTTTTAAAATAAGGAGTAGATATTGTAAACACTAGGAGGAATGGGACTATTAGATTCTAGTTACAGCAAAGTTAGAATTAAACATCCAACGGGAACGTCTTGGAAATGTTATGCCTTCTATCGAGTGTATTTTCTCTCAAAAAGAAATTGAGATGGAGTCGTTTATCCATCACATAAACACAAAGGACTGCCAAATGGAATTAAATCTAGTCATATTATATAATATGTGTAGTGTAAGTACAGTAGCTGAATGGGTCATTAAACTCAATAATCTTTCTCTTCCTTTACGGAAACTCTATTATAACTTTTCCAATTTGATAAATTATATAGCTGATGCGTATAATTCTGCAATGCGCAATTACAAACTTTTACCTCGAAATAATTGCATCTACAAACAATAATATACACCAATCATAAAGAGCAATTTCATTAAAGAAAACAAGCATACAATTGATTATTTTAATTTAAAACTTAAAAAAAATGAATTTAATATTTTATCACAGTCCAAAAAAGCTTGTTCGCTTTTTTTCTTCTCTCTCGTAACTTTTATAATTACACTCATTAAGGTCGTTCTAGGTAGACCGACCTAATTTAAACATTTTTTCCCTTTCATTCTAGGCGATCCACAAGAGGAATGCATGAAATGCAAGAAAATCTTCCTCTCGTCAAGCAATATGTTGGTGCACGGCTATTGCCAGACGTGCTACCATAGCAATCAAGGCATTCCCCTCATCAGCAAGAAGGATAGTCCTGCCGAGTCCCCGGAGTCCGACCCGCTCGACGAAGATCTCTGCTCATCTTGAAAAAAAGTGAAGAAACGAAACGAGGAAAAATGAAACACGAACTATTGAGGTGGAAAGAGATCGAAAACACGCGATATGCCCAAAGACAAGGAAGGCCTCCCTCCCTCTAATCCTCCCATTTTTCTATGCAAATGCGTGTAATGCACACCAAAGCAACAACACCCGACGAGCAGCGAGGCGGTGAGAACACGCCCAAACACTACCTTCCTTCCATCTTCAGGGAATTCTTTAATCAACTCGTTCATGTTAAAGAAGGAAAAAAATATCTTACGCTACTGTTTTTATTTTTTATATCAACTTTTTTTTAAAAAAAAGCAATATTTTGTGTAAGCTGTTTATATTGTAAATATTTTATACAGTTTGTAGACTATGAAACGAACATCTCTCTTTGGATGCGACGTAGCTGTGTAAAGTCATACGCCCTCTGTGGGTTTCCATGGCTCGTACAAGCAGTGGAAGGGAATCTGTTATTCATTAAAGGTGATTAGGTGTTTCAGGGTTACTTTTCGCAGCCCCTTCCATTTCGATGTGTACATGCAGAATTCGATGATAAAAGTCAGTGACCTGAAGTTGAACTCGGAATCTCCAAAGAGAGGAGTCGGGATGCAAAAGATATGAATAAAGATAATCGAAAACTGTCTTAAATTTCACCTTAGACGTTTTATTGTTTCGTGTAATGACTGATTTGCTAGCAAATGATCAAAGGCGAAGGTAGTGTCACCAAAGAAAGGTAAGGGCACTCCATCCACTCCCTCACCTACCTAACTCTTCATCGAGCACTTGAGACTCAAGGACTCAACTTCTAGCTCCCGCTAGATATTCCCTTTCGAACGTTCTCTAGAAGAGCCGCTCCAATTTTAGATCTCAGATGTGTTTTTAAAGCATTATTATTATTATTATTATTATTATTATTATTATTATGTGTTGGTTCTGACCGACTAACTGCGAGTCATTAACGATCGAGCGGGATGTGGAAGAACGAAAAAGTGCAATTGCTATAAAACCAATCAACCCATTTTCTTCAAACTTGAAGTTCTAAACGAAAGTGAAGATCTTGTGTCTGTTTAAAATAAATAGAATAACTTTTTGTGTAATATAAAACTACTCAAACATATTTTATATAAAATCTTTATTGTAGTGAATATTTATGATCATTAACGTCTTCCTGGTAAAAATAACTTTACCTTTTATACAATGATTTTTTTTCTTATTATAAATATTTGATAGCTAACAGACTGGTGAACTGCATTCCTATTCCATACAAGGAGATGAAAACGTTTTTCATATTTCTCTTTCAAATAGCTTCTATTATTTTTTATACATAGAACAATTATTTTGTTATACTGTACTGTTTTCCTGGGCGCTCCATGACCCAACGATATTTTAGCTCAGCAGATATATAAATTTTATGAATGAAGCTTTTATACATAGTCGAAAAAATGAAAAAAATGCCAATTATTATTCGATCTCTGAAAATTTTCCGTTAATATGAAGATTTTAATATTTGTACAAATTGATTCAAAGGCGATAGAAAAAGTTTTGTCTTATTTAACTTTTGATAGCTCATTAATACAAATTCGTTTAAAATTTAGCGATGTTGAATTCTGATTTCAAGTCGAATTATACTTTCTTCCCAAATACTTGTTTTCATTATGTTTTTATTTTCTTATATCCCCCTTTAAACTAATTCAATATACCGGATGATTATAAGTTTCTATTATTCATTGCAAAAACCTATTTTATTGCAGAATAAACGATAGTCTAGTACAATCACACAATAGGGCAAATACTGAATAAAATTTCAGCTCAACGGCCTTGCATCGGCCCCCAGCATTCCTCTACGGCCCGAAAAACAGTTCCCCGCATACAAATGTAATTTCAGTAACTGCGGCTATAATGCGATTGTTCAATGTTGTGGATCTTCACCTTAGACTCGATAAACTCCCAAACGAAAAAGAGTCTAAGGGAGTGCGGCTTAGTAACTGGGTAACTAAGTTTGGGCGAGCCATAACCAATCTATCTACTAGCAAAAAAGTGATTCAGATGGTATCGCAAACAATTGTGGCAAAGAGAAGTGGCTCCGAAAATTTCTCCCTACGTATCGAGTTATGTCTTATCCCCAATCACACCTAACCTTGTACTCTTAGCATTATTTCACATTACTTGCAAAGAAAATACATTCTCTTACTACATCCAAGAATATATAGAAACTTTATAATCACCCTGTACAAATCGTATGTTTTAAATGCTTTTCCTACTTCCAAAGAATTCGAGTCAATTCGTCAAGTGCAATGTGCTAGCTTTTTCATTTTCTATCTTTATACAAAAGCGTATAAAGTTTCTTTCTTTTTTTTTTTTTAATTTCGTCTCTCGAACGATAAAGTGCAATAATAAGTGTTAAAAAATAAGAAGTTGAAGGGGACGAAGAAAGAAGACAAATATGTAACTGTCACCAAAGATGTCGACATTGGCGTGACTTTTCACTTCCTTTTTTGTTAATTATACGTCGGATTCCGGTGAAAAATAAATTCTCGTCACTTTTTACTTTATTATTAATACATACATATCAGTGTTGAGTTTGTCTCTCAGCTTATATTTGTCATGCTTTAACTTTAAGAAAATATCAAATTATGAAAATAAATTGTAAGAAAAAAAAAATGAAAAAGAAAAAAAAAACGTTTCTACGAAAAAGTCGCTCATGATAAAAAAAAAATCGATTCTCATTCGTTTCCTTCTTTTTTTTTAAATTCTTTGAGAATGTCAAGATTTCTTGCTCATTTACTAATGAAGGGTGGTTTTCATTTGTCTAGTCAAAATGTTTGTACAAACTTCTTTTTTTTTTTCCTTTGTGAAATAAACTAATTTCTCTGTATCAAATTATCTGTGGTGGTTTCAATTTATTTGTTAAATATGATGACATATTGCATAATGAAATTAATTGAATTTGTTCACTATGTACGATTTCGTAATTTTAATGGGGGATAGTACTTAATAAATTCTTTCCTAGTCATGAATGAATCAGGGGATTTCCAACAGAGAATACTCAGACCTCTAAAATTATCATTTATGAATCAGAATTGTTGTTCTCATGATTCTATCAGGTCGATATTTGGTCTTACACGAACTGAAATACAAATATGGTTAACTGAATTTTGTGATTCTTCGTAGTGAGATTAGAAATTTTATTGTGGGATACATTCGTCATGCGATAAATAATAATGAGGAAAACATTAGTTTTTGTCAAGATCACTTTATTAGAATTGTATACGCATATTTCGATCATATTGTGATCATCTTCAGCAGGTTATCCAAATAACAGGTTATAGGATAGGGAAGGAGGTAAAACAATTTGAAAATGAAATACTTTTTTAACAATTGGATGAAACCAGGGTCGACTTTAGGTATGTTCTTTATGGAGCCCAGAATCCCCTTCAATCAAAGGGCCCCTTCCGCGTTAAGCTATTGGTTAGCCCAATGCCCCCAAAAATAACGTTCCGGCCCTGGATGAAACAATATTTTTTCTTTATTAGGAGCTTTAGCTAAAAGCTACTTATAAGAATGCACGCTTGGTCTGTACGTTTATCCGGCCGTCCACCGTTTGCACGATAACTTGAAAACGGATTAATTTTTTCATATTCTGTTTTCAGAAACATGATCATCAAGGTCTTAGCTCGGCTATATCAACTTTTCAGGCTTTTTCGTGGACCCCTTCAAGTCGATTGCTCATGCTAAATCAGTGACTGTAAAGAATACCAAGATAATGATACGTCATATAACAATCGATTCGTCAAGAATGAATACACTGTTAATTTCTGTTTATCTTTTAAGCATTGCTGAAGTGGGCCGTGACAACACCACCTCTACTCAATGCCTGAGCGCGAAAATTTCATACATTGTTACATCATCATACCTAGTCATAATTTATGGCTTATTATTAGTAGAAATAGGATAAAACATTACTACCTATGACGTTTTCGCGCTCAGGCTTTCTCTATAGGTGGTGTTAGCCATGACCACCGAGAGACAAGGCCTGAGCGCGGAAACGTCATACATTGTTATTCATCATTAGAAGGGTATTGTTATTCGCATTTCTACCAATAATAAGTCTTAAATTAGCCCTTCTCAGGTGGTCACGCATGGGCACGATCGCGTTGTCGCAGCTAAACCTCTTTCTTGGAATGTCTACAAGATTTTATTTGTGTTTTTAATGCATTTGTTAAAAAGAAACATATATCGTTTTAACTCCTTCCTTATCCTTTAACCAAGTTGCCATTTGGATAACTTACAACTGTTTTGTACACTGCAGAAGATTATCACAATGTGAGTATATATGTGTATGTAGTTACAATAAACTGATGTGGACAAGAAGTTATGTTTTTCTCATTACTATTTATCCAGTTCTTGCTGCTACGGACATGCGGTAATCTATTTAAAATTGAAATTTAATACAAAAAAATTTTATACATCTTTTACCTTAAAAAATGTGTTTTAATCAAGTCTTGTTTTTTAAATAAATAATATAATAATTCAAAGAAATCGTAAGAATGAAGAACTGGTCTATATCGTTCCCGTTCGCTGCATGTGTCACTTAAGCAGACGCAAAGCATGTTGCGTAATTATGAAATTCGGTGGTATAATCAATGCATTGACAAAGACCATTAAATCAAACCATCATTGCCAGCAGACAGCATTGAAAATGTTGCTAGGAAGTCGAACGAGATCAATAGAAAACCCGATGACCCAATTAAGGCAAAATCCCCTAAAGAATTTTTATATAAATCACACGCTTTTGGAGCAGGCATTTTCGAGTGCAGAAGGAAGGAAGGGAGCAAAGTGATGCAAACAAAGGCCCATACCACCCCAACTCTATAAAAAAATAAAAATAAAAAAACACGACAAAATTTACGACGACCTAAGAGCAACAGAAATCCAAGTTAATGTTTTATGTGAATGGTTCTTCGCTTTTTCCCCCCCCCTCTCTTTCAAATCTCTCTCTCTCCCTCCCATTCTTTTTCTCTTTTTTTTCTACTTCTTTCCTCCCTTGGCCACGATTGAAGGCGAAATCGGTGCGGCAGCGAGTCGCTGTCGCCGAGCGCAGCCGAGATAGCAATCAGCAATAATAGAAGTTGAATAATTATAAATCTGTCCCGCTGATTATCTGATAGAAAACTGAAACAAATGACTGGCAATATGTGTTAAATCTATCCATAATTTCGGTCGGCGTCGTATCTATCAAACGGAACCTCCCTATAGCGGCCGCCTGGCCTTATTCGCCTCTGCCGTCGATAAGCAATGACAAGCACCCCTTTCTTAAGCCTTTTGCTCCGGATGGTGGCCGAGCGATTGGCAGCAATTATTTGTCATAAACCTTTTTTTTTTCATATTTTAGTTCTTTTTCTCCTTTCATCCCCTCCCAGCTTTATTCGCCAAGGCAGCTGCTTGAGCGCTGACTCCCCATTCTTTCGTCTTGCTAACGCCCTTCGCCGGACACTTGACCATCGGCGAGTCCAATAGAATCCAAATTTTAAAAATCAAAGAATAAAATATACGTATAATGCTCCGTTTGAGGTCATTGGTTATAAATAGAACGGAGGAAGAGGAGGACAAAAAAAAAGAAAAACAAACCTAAATGTCTTATCTCCAAAGTCTTAAATTCTCCACAGATTACAAAATTAATACAATTGGGGAATTCGATAATCCTGTTCTCTTTCGGTAATTAGAACAAGTTGCAAAGCGAACACAGCAGAATTGGTCGGAGGGGAAAAAACAAGTCACTAGAAACGCAGTCCGTTATTATTATTATTATTATGCATAAAATATGTACGATCTTGATCATAAAGTAGGAACAATCTTGACGCTTGGGCCGGTGTTTTCGAGAACGGCGCTGCGAAAATGACTCCGCATTCACGTATTTAACGCGTAGCGTGAAAACGAACGAACGATCTCAAATTATCTAAAATTGTCGCTATTCCTGAGAAATATACGCTACATATTTTTTTCTGCAACATTAATAACTCAAGCAATGGAAGGAAAAGGCGGCGGGGAGGAGGGAATAAAGAGGAGAAATTTCTCAAGGGTTTTCTCTGTGGGAGTCTTTGCGGGCGCAACACGGTCACTGTCCTGCGCTGTCTCTACGGGAGAAGCAGGTGGCACTTCTCCCCGACACAAATTACGATCGTCTTCTCCCCATTTGGTGGACACTTTGATCACAATAATTGTCACCGATACTGGACTGTCGCCTGAAGCATACGGTGTGACAGCAATCTTTACTTTCCTACTGCTGATGCTCTTTTTTTTTTTTTTTTTCTTTAATTTTATTTTATAAACCAGATCTTCGTTTTTTCTTCTTTGAAAACCTTTTTTCCTTCCTTTCCACTCCCTCCCTTCTCTTTTCCCCCTTCTTCTTCTTCTCCTTCGCTCCCTTTCATCATTCATTCTCCGCTGCTCGAAATAGACAATGCATCTCACGTCTCTTCCCACATAATGAGCTCTTCCCGTAACCAACAACGTTGATAATCGTGTGAATGAAAAAGCCGTCGTCTCTATACCTTAGACTCCCCTTTAGACTTTTTCTTTCCCTATCCCCTTTTCCTTTTTCCATTTATCTCCAGTTTGGGTTGTTTTTTTTTTTAACTTCTCTACCACCTTCTCTCTATCTTTCTGCTCCCAGGTGTTAGTGAAGAAATGCATAGTTGTATTCTTTTTTTTAATGCAAAACAAAAAAAAAAAAGAACATAACCAATCAGTAGTTTATGGCTCCAGACGACTATCCTGGTTTCTAAATTGTCTTGGTGGAAGAAAACACGTTGACATTTTTTTTTCTTACTTTAAAATAATATTAAATCCTTCGACAACTTAGAAGCAATAAAATGCAATCTACAAAAAAGCAATACAGGCTTATTGAAGAAGGAAAGTGGAAAAGTGAAACTTATTCATATTTAAAGTTCATACAATATAAAACAGAACTCTACAAGTTTTACATGTACATCTGTACATCAAGACGGTAGCCTAGTTCTGCTCAGACGTATTCTCAGATATCAATTCCAGCGCGGCTATATGGTATGGTATGTATTCACTATACAGGGTCATTTTACTAGCGGAAATGACAAGAAATTCGAATAACACTCAATGTGGATGATGCGCTCACGATTTATTAAACGAAAATTGGTTTTTAAAAAAGGAGGGAGAAAAAGGTTGTCGATAGGTGGCGCTGTATTCTGGCAAATCTTTAATGTCCCCCTTGTGTTTCCAGAATGCTTCCATACGCAAAATTGTGTTTGCCACAGCTGAATGCAGTAAATCCGCATTAATCCCTAGAACATGCCGACGAAATTCTCTCTTTCAGCTGTGGCAGGATTACTGGCTTTTCGTGGTAGGCCCGATCCTTTAAAAAGCCGCATAACTAGAAGCCATGTGAGATCAGGTGAGCGAGGAGGCAAAGTTCCCTTATAACAGCAGCGGAGTTCTCATCTTTTCCGTACAACAGTTTCAATGTCACCATTATAAACCCTCTGTTAATTATTTTAAAGTATTTGGCTCATTAGCATACATTCATATACCTATAATCAATAGAAACAGGTTACAAATAAGAGCAAATCAAGGCATTCTTAACACAAAAGGGTATAGAATTTGGTTACCAAAAGAAAAGTTATATAAAGCATGCTACAGAGCAGAACACTGGTCATTAATGTTTTTGCAGAGTATGTCTCCCTCCTCTTATCTGACTCACCATTTGTACGTATTTGTTATCGCTAGCCTCAGTTAATGCACATGCGATTGCAATCTTACTACAGCGCCACCTATCAGCGACATTTTGTTTCAACTTTTGTTCATTAGGAGCTTTAGCTAGAAGCTAATTATAAGAATGCACGCCTGGTCTGTACGTTAACCCGGCCATCCGTTCGTCCACAGTTTGCATAATACGGTAACTTGAAAACGGATTATCCTTTTCCAATTCTGTTTTTGACAATATGATCATCAAGGTCTTAACTCAGCTGTATCAACTTTTCAGGCTTTTTCGTAGACACCCTCCCACCCCATTTGTTGACATTATTAAAAAAAATCTTGTAAACATTCCAAGAAGGAGCTTTTGCTACGACAAAGCGATCGTCAGGTGCGTGTACCCATGTCACCAATGGTGAGGTCAAAAACTCTATCCGGTGAGAAGAATTAGCGATTGGTCGGTCATAAATCCCGGTGAGAAAAATGTGACGTCATTTTGACGCGGTCGAAAACGGCAGATAGTGCTCCTAAGCCTAACCGGTTAGTCTAACCATCCTAACCGAGAAAAAGACGGTTAGTCCAGTGAGAAATTCTTGACGAATCGATTGTTATATGACATGCCATTATCTTGGTATTCTTAACGGTTGCTGTTTTAGCACGTGCAATCGACGTGAAAGGATCCACGAAAAAGCCTGAAAAGTTGAGACAGCCGAGCTAAGACCTTGATGGTCATATTATCGAAAAGAGAATTTGAAAAAGTTAATCCGTTTTCAAGTTTTCGTGCAAACGGCGGACGGCCGGAATAATGTACAGACAACACCACCTAGACAGGAGGCCTGTGCACAGAAACTGTATATATTGTTATATCATCATCAGACGGCCAAGTTTTCGGGCTTATTATTGGTACAAATACGATTAACAATAGCCGTTTTTGTGTGATGTAACAATGTATGACGTTTCTGTGCGCAGGTCTTCTGTCTAGGAGGCGTTGGTACAGACCAAGCGTGCATTCTTGTAAGTAATTTTTAGCTAACGATCCTAATATATCTGCGTTATATATTCTTCGAGTATTGTGTCATTTGCGCCAGTAAAACGCCCTCCACGACATAAATTAGATAACCCTAACAAAAATAAATCGCAGTGTTATATTTGGCGATCATGAGGACCAGAATAACATTGGCAAAGCGTCATTTTCGGCCCGGCCGATCCTACGTCCATTAGAGCGGCATTAAGATATCTGTGGAAATGAGAAGGAGCGCCATCCTGTTAGTTTGATTTGGTTGGTATTAACGTCCCTTCTAACTGCTATGGTCTTACCAAGACGGCGTTATAGGGACCGCAAATTGTTCCTCGCAGGGGTTCTTTTACGTGCAGCCGGCAAACGACTACACGGGACCAGCGGCTTTACTTCCCTTCTGAAGGACGTGCGTGATCTCAGGATTTCCCCCTGAAAATTCCTCGTCGTCCTCGGCCGGGATCGAACCCGCGTCCTCGGGGCGCCATCCTGTTGAAAGTTTAACTTTTCGTCGGGAATATCTTCCTCTAAATATCTTCCTCTAAACATACTTTGATCAATTACAGGCAAAAATGACCTCTGACGGCAGGCTCTCTGCGCGAACACGTTAATTCTATGTGCTCCATGTCCTGATATTATGGAAATTGACTTTTCCGCTAAGGTGGTCTCGTCTCTGAACACTGGCCCATCAGAAAATCCTCTTCTAACCGGGCCCGCATTTCAATCTAGGATTCCTTACGTAGACGTTTCGAATCCTGTACACTATCTCTTCTGAATCATTTGGGACGCGTGGACTTTTCCCGGAATATAAATAGCTAGTGCAGAGGTCGCAAACTCAAATGCAGTAAGGGTCCAGCAGGTTAGATGTAGGGTTAACACATGTGATGCGGGCCCTATTCAATTTTACTTTTCTGAAGTTTAGAAATATTTATCGTTGTATGTGTCTTAATTAAAGTAGTAATTTTTGTTTTCATTTAAAACTGACATGAAACATTCAAAGGTTAGAAATATTTTTTCTATTTTAATCGTAACAAAATATTAGAAACGTCGATTGAAAAAAAAAAAGAAATTAAGGTCGCGGGCCGCCTGTTAGCTACATTTGAGCTAATGGGTGCTTCACCCAAACGCGCACTGCAGCTCGTGTTAAGCTTGCCAAATTTGGTTGAAGGTGTCGCTGTGTTCTACGTTTCAGTTCTATTAAGCATTTTGTCTTTGCTCCAGTGTCGCCTTCCTGCACTTACAGAGCCATTAGCGTTTACTAATTGCGGTAACCTTTGCCTAATACACAGATACAAACTTTCTCATTGGTGCCTGGTCAGTTACCACTTTTTCCAACTCGCTACAGAGGCTTTTCTTTACAGGGCTTTCTTTTGTGCCATCCATCTTTAATAACCTTCTATTTGTAGCTAAGTCAAATTGGCAAGAGAGTATTTTTGACAACCTTTATTTGTATCGTTCAGTAGTTTCTAGTCATTTCTATTTTTGAGAACTACGTCGATGGAAATTTTTTTCTAGTCCCTTTGTAGATTTTTCATTGTATTAATGTTCCGTTAATCAAGATCTAATCAGTTGAAATTGACACCTCTAGGCTAGACACCTCCGGACATCAGTCATCTGTAAACCCACTGGCGTATAAAAATATACTATATGGAAGATCTCCTCGCAAAATATTATTTGTCCTATATTAAATGATAGGACAATGCATGGCTCGAGGAAGTTAGAGCAGAGGGTTACCGCTAGATGATCGGGGGTCACTGCGTAGATCACAGACTAAACACTCCATTTTATACCAGAAGAGGTTATTGATGCAAGTGATGCTTAGTAGAGCAATTTCAACTGACCATAGCTCCAATATGCTGTACATAGGAGTTACACGATCAATTGGACTGCAACCTAACTCATGATCGAAAACTACTAATTTGCTTTAATGATTAAATTTATCAATATTCAATTCGTATACCATTTCATTAAAATTATTCAAAACACTATTAAGTAAATTTAATATGGAACATTAGCATTTCAAATATAGTACAACCCGGTTTTATGTTTTACGCTTTGTACGTATTTTTTTGCTTGGTCTCCACGAAATCCCTATATCAATATACTGAGATCTTATTTTACGTAATAACCCGCATTTTACGTAATGCAAATCCAAATTTTCCCGCATCCTATGTTTTTATGGGAGTATTCCAATTGATATTTTTCTCGTATATAGGTGTATTTTTTGTTGTTGTTGTTGCTGCTGCTTTTTTTCTGTTTTCTCTCACAGGAAAACAGTGCCATAGAGAGCTGCATATCTCTTTGTTTTCTGAATGCTGCGCTTGTAGTTTACGACAGAATGTAACAGTCGTTGCAGGAGAGTATGAAGTTGCAGTGAGTAATGAATTTGTTGAGATAGCATTTGTTCTTAGCGAATACGCTAATTGTGACAAAACACGTCATGACATCAAAAGTAGTTGACATTTCCGATTTGTTTCCAGATGATATAGTGATGAAGATGAAGTAGACGATGACAATACTGAGTTTGTAGAGAGACTGTCTTCCTCAAATGAAGCTATGAATGCACTAAACATTGTTAAAATCTTTTTCCTGTCAAACAAAATTCAACAACTACTTTCGAGTCGTGTAGTTATGCAATTTTTGAAATGCTTAATCATAGCAAAAAACAAACGAAAATTATCATTTTTTCCAGTTTTCGTAATTGTTTTTTTCCTATGTTTTCCTATTAATTTATGTAACGTTCTAATGCAAGTTTCATTCTTAAATATGCAGTAGCTTTTTTATTCTTTCACGCTTTAAATGTTTTTATTGTCAACGGCGTTAAAAATATCGTTACTGAATTTACGAAGGTGGCCGTTCTGTTGCCAGTTTTTTTCGAATTTTTTGATTTTGACATCCGATTTGGATAGAGCATCAAAAAAGTAAGTAAAAGTTATAATATAAATTTATGTCCTACTTATTCGGGAACTTGGCCAATGTGGTTTTTAAGTTAAAATTTTGGTCATGTTTCCGAATAGATAGGACATGTGTGCCTTTTATACATAACTTTTGTTTACCTTTTGATGCTCTACCCGAATCTGAAGTCAAAATCAGAGAATTCGAAAAAAATTGGCGACGGAGCGACCTATTTTGCGAATGCTTTAACGATGATTCTAATTGGCATCGTTATGGCAATGCAGTACTATGCATTCTCAATTGGTTTATTCTCTATTTGCTTGAAATACAGTAATTTATTGATCTTTCATTGACCTCGATTATACGTTTTCCCGCATTATACCTTTTTTTGTTGTTGTTGTTTTGTTTTGTTTTTTTTTTGCCCGGTTGACGATAAACGAAAATTCGGGGCTTAACTGTAACAGAAGTGCTTTACTGATTGACCTATGAATATTGTAAACTTCGGATTTAAGGCTTACATGAAACAATCAAATCTGAACATTGATGCTAATAAAAATTTTGATAGTCGTTTATATGAAAAACCGAAGACAAGTTAATTCAAAGTTACAAGTGATTCACAAGTCGGGGATCGGCCTCGGTGGCTCAGTGGTTGCGTAATCCCCTCTTTCCAAAATCCCATCAACGTATCACCCAAAATTTCATCCAATAATCGGCCATCTTCTCTGATGTAATGGCATCAGAAGATTTCCCCTGAAATTTTAAATAAATGAAAAAAGTAATCGCGTCAGGGTAGAAGAATTTATACAGCATCATGAGAATAAGTTATCTGTGAGCCGTCTTTGTGGTTATTTCTGCACAATTCTGAGTGCAATCGTTTGCCGGCTGTACGTTAAAGAACCCGTGCGAGGCAAAATTTACGGCCCCTATAACGCCGTCCTGTTATGATCATAGTAGTTGAAAGGGACAATATAAACCAAACCAAACCAAAAATCAGGAAAAACTTTAAAACTCAATAATTCCCACACGAATGCAGATAA
>JAHWFO010006418.1:4583568-4595256 GCA_023313115.1 Rhysida immarginata | reverse complement strand
TTTGACCAACAGATGGCGTTGTCAGGTTACAGACATCAGTTTATGCACATTTTCAGACGGTAAGATGCTGGATTAACTGTCACTATCTGCTTCCGAAATTGCGTTTGCAGCGAGTCATTATCTTTTTATATATCTGAAAATGTGCATATATAAATATAGATATCAACTGATGTCTATAACCTGGCAATGCCATCTGTTGGTCAAAAACCGAACAAAAAAAAAATGGGAAAAATTCCAACTACATTTCAAAGGTTTCTGTGCAAACAGAATCTTTTTATCTGTATTCGTGTGTGAATTACTGAGTTTTAAAATTTTTTCCTGACTTTTGGATCTTCCTGTATTTAGTTTTCCTTTGCCATAGGGACAACGTACACATTTGCGAAGTAGTAGTATATTTGAATCATGATACATTGTTCGCAGTTTATTTTAAAGCTAATTGAACATGACATAGTTAAAGGCGTTACTAATAGCACGTGTTTGCAAATTTGCACACGGGCAAGGTCGAATCATAACTTATTACTCAATTTCGTTTGATTGATAGCACTTCCTAGATAGTTTTACGTTAATTTCTTAAGAACAGCCCTGCAAAATAGTGTTCTGTATTAAAAGGACGATTATTAATTTCCTCAGACGAGAAACTGATAATTTAATAACGTCTATAACCAGGCTTAATAATAATCTCTCCTGAATTACCTTCCTTCCTATAATTAGATAAGAATTTTGGTACTAAGCTATAGAGAAGATTGTTTATCAATGAAGATGAAGAGACAGCTGATTCTTAATATAAAATGGAGTCGGAATAGAAAGATAACCATATATAAAAGTTATATTGTTTGCTTCTAAACAAAATGACACGAATCAACGAGATGGCTTGAATTCTTGCGGTAAATTCGTATCGATTAGCAAAATAGGTGAAAGATAGTTAGTTTGAACAGTCGACTCTAGATGAAATTCCCATAAAAACCAGTTCTTTAAATTAATCAAATTATCTTTCTTGCTTTTCCTGTGGGGTTTTAATAGAAACATACTATAGAAGATCTTATGATATGCTAGTTTCTTACCAACCACTTAGATTTTCAAACCGATTTCACTTTGTGATTGCATCTGATTTGGTTTTCAGTGAGCCCTGGATTGTATATTTTTTTAATTCTGAAATTTCAATTTTGATTGAAATGACAGATAAAACGATAAGATCAAACTGGATTTTTAAATTAGAATATTTTCGAAGCGCTTCAAGACTTCTTAAAATGTTGTTAATCAACGATTCAAAACAGTAAAATTGCAAAAGAATCCTTTTTCTTTTAAAATAGAGAATGATAAAGGTTAACTTAAATATTAAACAAAAAGAATGAGAACAAGGGTGAAAAAGAAAGAATGAGATTGGGGAAGGAGAATGGATATTTTATTTTCCTTCAAAGGTTGAAAATCAATTCATTTGATGATTAATTGACCGAACAAGATCTAGTTGACGAATTAAGTTGCATTCCAATTAAACGTAATTGAAGCCAACATTAAAGGAACGTTTGTTCATTTAATAGGTAAGAATTGTGTCAAATAATTCGATATGCGTAAAAAATTGTCTGTTTCAACTATTAAAGAGATTAGTGAATTTAGATGAAAGATATAATCTTTCAAATATAATAGGCGCAAAGTTATTTCAAAATCGATTCCTATTTTTAAATTACAGCATCGACTGGGTGAAGGTCAGAGTCAATTAAAAATGACTGCAATTTTTGCGTTATTCATATATTCATACGAAAAGGATTAAAAGACATTTTTCTATTTAAATAATTGCTACGTAATAATACTATTCTATTAAAAAAGTTGGGTTTTTTCCCATCATCTGGCAAACAGAGTTTATTTTTTTGGCATCTTTGTAAAACAATGTTTTGCTCTAAAAAAAATCAGAATATAATTTCTTTTCACAAAAGCTGATAGTATTAAGAGGAAAGTTATGTTTCGAAATTTCTCAAAATGCAATAGTTTGAATGTTTTCGAAAAATAAAAAAAAAATATTAGCAGCTAGCCTAAATGTTTATTTTTCAGCTTTTCTTTGTCTACATTTGCATTTGAATTGAATTGAAAAAAATATTTGTTTGGCGTTATAAATTGTTGAATTCCATTTTAAAACACTTACATAGGCAGACCATTTTTATAAACCCCCCCTTATGTCTCTTTTAATTTAAGAACTTTCGATTAAATTTAATATTAATCTTAATAAATACAAAAATAATCGAATAAGAGACGTTGAAAGTTACTGAATTACCAACAATATGCAGTTATTTTTATCTAATTGAAAATTATTTGATTTATCCTTAATAGAAAATGTCAGAATTATATTCGATTCCAGTTAATTTTCTCGGTTGATATTTTTAACTTTAAGATATATACCAAGCCATCAGAATTATTGTTATTACATATCTCATTTTTAGTATCTTTTACTGGTCCAATCTTAACAAAGTTCTCTTAAAGCGACTTCTGCGTACAATAATGCCATTCGTAATTAGTTAACTCGTTGTTCATCTATTATCTAAACCCGTATTCCAATAATATTTCCTACCATTCCGGCAATTTCCTCCAACGTTCTTTTGAAAGAACTGGCGAACGCGCAGAGCTAGCCGTGCTTAGTTCGTGTAGCACTGTTTTATCTAATCCCAAGATTATCTCAAATCTCGACGCTATAAATTTGAAACTATTGCTAAGTGAACTAACTCCCTTTAGATGAAAGAGTTCCCCTTAGAATGCCTTCAACGAATGGAATGCATTAGAGTCTAAGCTATTCTAAATTTAAATGCGATTCTAAATTAACTGCCATCATTTCATCTATTAGTTTTCAAAAAATCTTTTACAATGGCAGCAACTGATGTTAATACGTTAATTTTAGTCTCCTCCTTTTTTTTAGGAAATTTTAATTTGTTTTATTTAGAATGCTCAGCAAGAATAAATAAAACTTTTTGTGACCCGAAGACGGTTTCATGCACAACTTGACAGCCCGTCCATCAAGCAAAATAATGTTAACTTAAAATTCTGTAATCAATTTGGTCGTACATGTATATTTTTATAAGATAAATAATACTCTGTTTGTGACAGTTCAGACCTTAAAGTTGCGGTCTCGTATTCTATTCGTTAATCTAGACTAGCCAATTTATAATTTTAAAAAATGAATATCTTAAAAGCTCTGTCAAAACGACATCGGAACAGGCTTGTTTAGAAAATGATCGCACTAGTGTTTCTAAAATACTTAGTCTCGTAAGGCTTTTTGGGATCACAAGTGATGGTTTTGATATATGTGAAGATGAACCATCCGAAGGATGATAACGAAAGCCAACGCCACCGGAATGGGCAAGTTCCCAGGCATGGCAAATGAAAGGCGCCACCGCTTTTAAATTGACTTATCAGGGTCAGGTTTGTCAATATTATACGAAAGCGAAAGAGTACTAAGAGTCAACACATGCAATAACGAGAATATAATGGGTAATAATATGTCATGAAAAATGTAAATTCACTTTATTTACTGGTTTCTTCTCGTAGATAAAAGCTCTTGTTTTGCTGTCAGTGATTCACGACTATCAACTTCCAAACAAAGATGCCCAGCTCAGTGAGTAAAGTCTTTCATTTGTTTTCCATGCAAATATTTCTAACTGAAAGGTTTTATGTCGTCGAAGAATTTACGGTATAGAAATAACCGTTATGTCGCAGAAGAAGAAAACGTGAAAGGCATTAGTTCTACGAAAGAGAAAAAAAAACAAAAAAAAACAAACGTCATCCATGTACTTAAAAATATTGACTGAAGAAGATATGAAAATGATTCTAACATTGCAGGTTAATTCCTACTAAAAGAACGAATGTTCCATTCATTTTTATAACTGAAGTGCATAAATATGTAAAATAAAACTGTCAATTTTACTTAAAATCATTCTTTATATAATGAGAACGATCTTGAAAGATTTAGCCATCGATTTTTTAAAAAAATAATTAAATTATGAATGCATGTATCTTGTTATAAGAAAATTTCCGTTAATTTACTTGTTTAAATATGGACTCATTCAATAAAAATAACAGATCTATGTTTAGCTTATTATAAGACAGCAACATTGAGAATATGTAGTTTGTTTAATGCTTTGACAAAGTGGCTGTAATTATTGCTATTGCAACTGACTTCTAATGCCATGATCATCAAATTAAACAAAAAAAAGTTCTTACAATTACGAATAACTTGAAGACTTGAACAAGTTGATTAAAGACTTTTTTTCAATTTTATTGTAAAAAAAAAACAAGTCTAAAGAGGCTACCAGTTAAAAATGTATTGGAACTCAAACGAACAGTTCTCGCCTGATTCGCACGAGCGCCTTTCAGAAACCCAGTCACTCGTGTTCTATAATTTAAAGCAAGCAGTCATCGCCAATAATCTTTGATAGACAAAGCGACAATAAATAAAATCAAATGAACCAATTCAAACGTGAAGACTGAAGAAAATTGAAAATATCCGTGAATGTCAATTCGATCCAGAAACGTAAAAGCCAAAAAACGTCGTAAAACACACCCAGACTCGGAGGCGTTTTAGATTCACAAGATAACGAAAAATTAAAAATAGGCGGAAATGGATATCTCGTTAGCAATAATATACGTGTACATACTTTGAATGGCCTTAGAAAATGAAAACGTATTACATTTCGAAATCGGTTTGGAGGGAATATTTTTTATACTTTGGTAATTAAAAATCAGCAATAACGGATAATACGAAGTGTCGTCGTCTTTTAGATATGAGACCATAAAATAATAAAACAATAAACCTTAGAGAGGCATATCCTAAAATTTTTTTAAAAAAAGAGTCGCCAATTCATATGAACGTAGATTTCAATGTTAATTCTTTATCCTTTAAATACGTGGTTCGTTCTTTTGTCTTAAAAAATATTTATTCAACACAGAGTTCTTCTATTCTACTCCATGTCTAACAATCCTTATAAAGTAGCGGGTTGTGATTACGAAGCAATTTAATTTTTGATTACATTTCAAGAAGCATTCTCATTCAATTTAGAAAACAATATGCGGTAGTTCTGTTGCTTTCTTCTCTTTTCATATTGGGAAAACAGAAGAGAATCTATATCAAAGATCAACATCTAGATAAAGCCATAAATCATTGAGCTTTCGGAGCGGATGTTTTTTCTTTTTCTGAAGTCCCTTCTCCTCCTTCTGCACAGAGAAAGCATTGCACTCTTCGGAGGAGGGGGACCGAGAGAAATAGATCGGGTCATTACGGGCGAAGCCCATCGTCATCTCCTAGTTTACGACGACGATACGACAGCATTGCCCAAACGAGCAGAAGCAACCGGCACCGTAGAAAGAATTCGCTCCATGATATACGATACGTTACACATTAGGCAAGCTAAACACGCAACGGCTCGTCGACTTTTCTTTGAAACCATATTTTTCCTGCCGAGTGAACGCTTCGAATGGGGAAAGCTCTTCCGAGACATAAAACAAAAAACGGTTGACGATCAAAGGAAAGGTTTAATATTAACCAAAAATCGTTCTCAGTTCCAACTGTGCATTTGTGCTTTGCATTTTCTAACCAACCTTAGGTGGAAGTTGAAGTTGGTTGGAAGGAGACGATGCCCGCGAGTTAAAAGAGCAATGCGCGTGGCCGGCAACATTCCTGTCGCTTCCTCACCCGACTCTGTCCCCCCTTCACCTTCCAATACTCTTTCCTCTTCCACCTTAATCAACGTCTGTTTTCTTTTCATCTCTTTACCCCACGGGTAAAGGAGGGAATACAGAGACAGAGAGGAGAGAGAAGGCAAGGCAAAGGGGGAATAAGGTCACTTTGACCACGTGTAGTATCATTACAGATGTCGCTTTATCGTTCGACAGTTATTATCGATCGTGGAAGAAGTAAAATTAAATTTTTTTTCCCCCTGAACTCCTCTTTTTTTCTTTTTTTATGCTCTCCTCTGGAAGAATGTTCCTACTTGTTCGTCCCCTGGCCATTTTCCGGTCACTGGTCTCGAGACAAAACCACGCCCGTCGCCGATGGGGAGCGCCTGTAAATGACGTCAACCGAAAATCAAAGAGTTTCGGTAGAGTATGAGGGTACACCTATATTGACTAGGAACTGTTATTGTAACCAATTATTCTAATGCCATCGATAATGACAGAGAGAGTCCACGAAACAACGAATTTTGAACCAAAGCCGCCTTCAAGTTCAATTTAAGTTTTTCCAAAGATTATAGGACTTTGAACATAAAGTGTGTATTCGGAGTCCCAAAGATCAAAACATCACGCTTTAGATTAGCTATATACAAACGACTTAAAACAAACTGTTTATCTACCTTTATAGTCATTTGGGTGATGATTCTAGTTTTGTAACTTCTCATATACGTACATAACCAAGACCTAGATGTACTTTAGAACTGTAATGTAAATAAACACCTTTAACTATTTGTAAATTTATCTAGTTTATGCCATTTGTGTTCTGTATTTAATATTATATACAGAAAACATTGCACTTTCGAAGCCCACAGATTAGGCTACGTAATAGTCCAACAAGTGCACAATTGGAAGTATATGAGAATAAGTCATATAATATTACAAATTTGAATCGTAACAGAAACCCCAGATGTCATCGTTTATTTGTTGCTTACTTCTATTTTGTTCAGTATTACTCATGTATTTATTGTCATACAAAAAGACAAGGTAATTGAATATTTAAAAGAATATCTAAGGCATACTATCATCGTGAGGGCTTTTATTTGTAATCCTCAGAATTGTTCAATTCTTCCTTCTGCTCATAATAATTACTTAACTGAAATCATCAGAACGATTTTTTTTCATTGTTCCATCTTTTTCTAAATGATCTCCATTTCCTTAAATCGAAAGGGTTCAACCTTTCGATCGTGACCCCATGGCAATTTTCAATCGTTTCTGAGAATCGTTTATGTATATGGGGAAGAAAATTGGAAGTAAAAAGCGGAACTTCTCTTCCTGAGTACATTAAACAGAAGACTAGATTTTGAATACGACAGATGTCTTAAATGGCTGAAATATAAAAAAATAAAACATTTTACAATTTCGTTTGTGTTTTAAGGAGCTGTCGATGCTTAAGTACAATTTATGTCTTTCGATACAGTTTGAGGATGATCGCTTTCAACATGTCCATTGCGGAATACATAAAACAGAATGACAAAAAAAAAAAATGATGGAGGGGGAATTTAAGTAATTAATATCCGAAACTTATGCAATTATTTATTTTGAAAGCTCTGATTAATCTTTCCTTTCGCCTTCATTACTCCACGAGAGACTTTTTTATCGCTTTCAATAAATGAAATGTAAAGTTTTTAATTTATGCAAATGAATTTAGCGCTGTCTTCCAAAACCAGCCTGCGACATAGTGTAAATTAAGATTAATATTCAGTCGCTGATCAAGAAGGGAGATTTAATTGGTCTTGCTGGGACAATTATACAAAATCTTACAAGTAGGGGACACCCCCTCAAGCGTACAGAAATCAGTTTTCTCTATCGTGTCGACGTCTGTTTTACAATGGCGTTTTTACTTGTTATCGAGTGAAGAGAACACTTTCCATTTACACAAACCCTCATCACGCATTCCCTCATACAACTACAGCGGCCAAGTGTTGCCCTGAATATTAATTTAAATGGCATTTTGAAAAAGAAAAAAAAAAAAGAATAATTATTTGAAAAAAAGTTTCTTCTGCTGTAAAAGAGCTTAAGTGCATTGAAATCATAAAATATTTTCACCGATGAATATGTAATCATTCCAAGAGGCTATAAACGATAATTAGTGTAAAACTTTCGCAAATAGAATCGAAGATTTGAAAAGACTTCGTAATAAAGAGCGATTTTAAAAGGCTTTTTAAGAGGAAAAATTCTCATCACATAAACTTGCCAACTTAACCTTACGGCTCCATTGCCAAGTGTTAGTCCCAGGCTGTAGAAATATTTTTTTCCTCCAATTATCCAAAATAAATGGGAACCCAACGAACTCATCAAATTAATCACGATCAAATCAATTTCCATAGAGAGGATGGATGACAGACGTACGTTTCTGTAGTTCATTCGTTACTTTTATGTTTTATTCAAGAGCGATATTCGTGCTTAACATTGCAATACGTAATTAAAATTAAAAACTTGAAACTGAGCACTTCCTTAGGATTTTAAACTCAGTTAAATTTTATGAAAGCCTATTTTGATTTTCTTGTTTTTCAAATGGTTTTTCAATTTTTTCTATAGCATTACAAATAAATAAATAAATTTTGCATTTTCATTGGAGTGCAATACCTTTAAATTTATTAACAATGCCTATTAGAACATTTCTCCCAGATTGATTCGTGAAATGAAATCGAACACAATCCACGAAGACATAAGTTTTATGATCAAAAGATTTTTCAAATAATTATAATTTCATAATTTTTAAAATTAGTACACTTCAAATGATATGCTCAAGAATTTGTCTAACAATTGAAATAGGAAGTTTAACTAGACACGCCCACTCCAACTTTCGTTGGACAGAATATAGCAAAAAAAAGTTAAGCAGTCGGGAAAGGGATGGTAAAAAATACTAATCTTTTCAGTTTATACTGTAATTCGAAGACTGCAAATTCAACATTAAAAAAACCAAACAAAATAACATTGACAGGCATATAAATAATTACTAATCGAACTATTATCGATTATAAAGAAAGGTCGACATCAGTTTGCGGTTGAATTCTTCAAATTTCAAAATCAACTCGACGCCGACTATTCCCTTTATCTCTAAATTTTCTATCACAAAGGGCGGCGTTCTTACAACAATCTCAAAAAAAGAAATATTCTCTAAAATTTTTAAGTGGAACATTTTCTTGTTTGTATTAAAACAAATTTTTTGAAATGTTAGACATTTTCTATCGAAAAATGGAAGGAAAAATTCTGCGACCTGGGATCGAACCAGGAACCTCGGCTGTCATTGCCGACGCTTCTACCAGTTGGGCTATCGCAGACACCCGGACAGCCATGCTGTCTCAAGGTGTCTTAAAGACAACCAAGTTGTCACGGTTGAAACCCCAATGGGAGGCGGGCACCTGGCTCACAGATCGAGAATCTCTCCTATCCAACCATCAGAAAGTAGAGGCGTCGGCCATGACAGCCGAGGTTCCTAGTTCGAACCCAGGTCGCAGAATTTTTCCTTCCATTTTTCAAATTGTTCCACAAACTTTTTGATGGTTGGATAAGAGAGATTCTCGATCTGTGAGCCAGGTGCCCGCCTCCCATTGGGCTTTCAACCTTGACAACTTCGTTGTCTTTAAGACACCTTGAGACAGCATAGCTGTCCGGGTGTCTGCGATAGCCCAACTGGTAAAGGGTCGGCCATGACAGCCGAGGTTCCTGGTTCGAACCCAGGTCGCAGAATTTTTCCTTCCACTTTTCCTTCTATTTTTCGATAGAAAGTCTTTACCTGATGCTTGGTAGGCTTATCTACAGTTATAATATCATTTAATTAAGTTATTAAGTGAGTTATTAAGTGAGCGAAGCTCATTAACGACGAGAATGTAAAACCTTTGTCCTCTAACTCCTCCGACACCACTTGACCGATTTCAACCAAATTTTGCTCAATTAATCCTATTAGGTCATAGATGATTTTGAAATATTTTCATAAAAATTGATCAAGCCATCGAGAAATAATCACCAGAAAAATAATTTTCTCTATGATTTGCTATAGAGAAAATCACGCGCTAAGAAAAAATTCTTTTTTCCTCTAAAATCGTTTCAACAATGAAAAATGAAATGTAAACAAAAGAAAAGCGCGCCAAATAGATTTTTTCATTGAATATACGGCGAAGCCTTGTTCAATTTTTTTTTTCAGAACAAATTTTCAAACGCTTTTTTCGAGTTCTAAGAATTTTTTTGGACAACTTTTTGTAATCAGTAGGTGCTAGAACTTCTAATCTATGTACGAAAATTAAATTTGAGATCTTAGTTGCAATTTTTACCCAGGAATTAACGTTTTCTTTTTACATAGAATTAACATTGTTGGTCATTATCAACTGCTTTAATCGATTCTAGACGTATATTTTCCAACTGACAACTAGCTTGAGGTTTTATTTTAACTGTTCAATTGTTTACAACAACCTCATCTAAATATTTGAGAAGAGATAACGTCATAACTCAAACTTAACAGCTAACACATTTTTTGCTTGCTTTAATTTATTGCATTTCTCCTATTAATTTCTCAATTTCAAACAGATTATGCCGCCACGACCACGTCGAAGAGGCAACATAGGAAGGCGAACAGCAAACACACAGGTCATCGTTACCCTCCGACTAATCAACTCACTCAGCTCTTTTTTGCAAGTGCCCGTTGGCACGCGTTGCACACCTAGTTATTTAACTTAGACATTTTCGTCAAAAAATTTTAGACAATGTTTTTTAAAAATATTTGACTTTCCGTATTTTGGCGAAAAACCATCCAACGACGTATCCCTGGGTTTGTTCCTTACAGCAAGGAAATCTTACTGCTTTCTGATTCTTTTGACAATCAAATAACTTAACTCTTTTATTAGGAGCTTTAGCAAAAAGCTACGTATAAAAATGCACGCTTGGTCTGTACGTTTATTCGGCCGGCCGGCCGGCCGCAGTTTGCATGATAATTCGAAAACGGATTAACTTTTTCAAATCCTGTTTTCAAAAATATGACCATCAACGTCTTAGTTCGGTTCTATCAACTTTTCAGGATTTTTCGTGGACCCCTTCAAGTCAATTGCACGTGCTAAAACAGTGAACGTAAAGAATACCAAGAAAATGACATGTCATATAACAATCGATTCGTCAAGAATGAGTAGACTATTACTTTCTGTTTATTTTTTAAGCATGTTGACGTGAGCATGCGCACGAGACGATCGCTTTGTCGGCGCACGATTGCTCAATTGCTCAGAATCTTATATATAAAATCTTGCAACATTCCAAGAAGGAGCTTTAGCTGTGACGCAGAAGTAATATTATATTCGAGAATTTAAAATCTAGCTAAAATTACTAATAAACAACGGAAATTCATTTAATTCTTTCCAAATTTACGTCTATTTCATTGCTCAACCAACACCTCCTTGTGCCTCAACAAAGCGATTATCACGTGCGTGTGCCCATGTCAACAGTGCCGAAGCCGACGCGATCTAAACAGTGCGCGTGCCCATGTATAGATCGCGTCGGCTTCGACAGTGCTTAAAAGATGAACAGAAAGTAACAGTGTATTCATTCTTGACGAATCGATTGTTAAATGACATGCCATTACCTCAGCGTTGCCAACTGTGTAATAATTATTACATTTGTACATTGTTTAGCTTGTATTATAACAATATCCAACAATAAGTATTTCCATCTAAAAACCGGTAAGTTGGCAACCCTGCATTACCTTGGTATTTTTTACGGTCACTATTTTAGCATGTGCATTTAATGTTATTAGACAAAGGGGTGGTTGATGATTTTCCTCTCCCAATTATCTAAAGAAATGCCAAATAGGATGGGGGACAAAGGACTACCCATCGGTAGCCCATTATATTGTAATTATAATTTGTTATTGAAAGTGAATTGACTATTATCCGTGCACAATAATCACAAAGATTTGGCCGCTTGATGATGTAACAATGTATAGACCTTTTGTCCGCAGGCCTTCTCTCTAGGAGGTGTTGGCTACGGCCTCAA
>JAHWFO010006418.1:4551845-4578568 GCA_023313115.1 Rhysida immarginata | reverse complement strand
TACATGGAGATATAATGGTTTCTTTAAAAAAATGGAAATTTGTTCGTAAGTTTTTTGTTTATAAGATGCAAGTTCTCAACCCAATGCAATGCCATTTTCAGGAAACTTGATAAACTACAGTAGAGACAACATCCTGCAATCAGAATATTAAAATATTAATATTTGATGAAATATGAGCATTTTTACTAAATAATGTTTATCTGCGCATGCGCAAGCGTTACCAAAATATCTTTTGCATAATTTATTAGCCAAATGTATAGTAGCCAATTTACAAGAAAACTGAGTAGTGATGTCAGTTCTTGGCCCGTGGCTAGCGATTCCAAACTTAGATTTTATTATTTAAAATTATATGCTGTCATCCATAGATGGAATTTTTCTTTATGTCTTAGTAAATTATTTTCTGTCTTTACATGTTACAGAATATAAATTTAAGATATGAAGTCTCAATTTCCATTTTCACCAGTTTCAGCGTAAATGGGTTAACAAAATAAAATTTCCCAATTATCATTTTTTGAAGCGGCCCCTGAAGCCAGAGGATAGGCTACCCAGCAGTACTGTCCTGTATTTTTTGTAAATAACAATTGATTAAATTATTTAATGTATAGGGGGTGGACAGAATAATAGGAACACCTTTCGATTTAGACGTTTTGTCGAATATCTAGAAAAGTAACTGACGAATAATCCTGAAACTTCAGGGTTGTAATGAGCATGTTACACCTCATATATTTCAGCGAAAGATTTGTCCCAAAGGCAAATAGGGGACCAGTAACAAATTGAACAAAAAAATAATGTTTGGGATCACCCTGTAAAAATAATGTTTGAAATGCGTTGTAGCTCTATCATATGATTAGGAGGCTTTTACTTTTCTGAATAGCACGTATATTCATGGAGATATAAAGGTTTCTTGAAAAAAAAATATAAATTTTTTTGTAAGTTTTTTGTTTATAATCAGCCCCTACGTGTGCATTGAAGTCGCCCACCAGGATGACAGAATCTGCACTCCCTCTCCTGCTAAGAGCAGCATCAACTTCATCTAGCCCCTGAGTGGATGCCCCCTTACCATGGGTCAGGAGTTTGGGTGCTTCAGGGATTCTGTGAGCTATGCTGGTTGTAGCACTGCTACTTTAGGGTCACCCTTACCAGAAAGGTCATGGTTGAGAAGTGAGACGAAGAGTATCCAAGCAAACATATATCTCATGATGTCGACGAATGAAAGAATTCATAATGCATCGTGTGTAGCGCAAGTTAAAGCCACCCGCGTTCGGCAGTTAGGCAGAGGCTCTCGTTCGAAAAATAATCGACAGTCTCCCGGCTGTTATCTCGGAGCAGTACCTCCGAGAAGCCCCACCAGTGCACTCGCTATGTGCTTGGGGAAACGGTCGGGGGCAGCGCATGCCTTTACCCAGGAGAAGAAACGGGTAAAGCGACAACGGGATCGGGTGCTGTCAATCGGCACTTGGAACGTATTCTCCAAGACAGGAAAGGAATCAGAGTTAGTGGAAGAAGCCAAACGGTATCGACTGGATATCATAGGTATTACCTCTACGAAACGTCCGGGTTCTGGAACTGTGGACTTAGAAGGAGGGTAGAAGCTTTTCTACTCTGGTGTCGACCCTAACATGACTGCCCAGGCGGGAGTGGGGATACTCACAAGTCTCCGGCTGGCAGATTATTTTGCAGATTGGACCCCCTTAGGTGGAAGACTGTGTCTCCTGAGGCTTCAGATAGGGAAACTGTGTCTCTCTCGATCTGATGACCAAACGTGGAAAGGCGTGATCGGGAGGAATGGTGACCCCGATTTAAATGCGAATGGGAGGTGCTTGTTGGATCTCTGTTGCAACAATGGACTTTCCATCACAAACACCTTCTTCCAGCACAGGGATGTCCATACGTATACCTGGTACAGGGATGCAATGGACCAGAAGTCACTGATTGATTTTGTAATCGTTTCAGCCGACTTATTCCGATCAGTGTTGGATACTTGTGTGAGAAGAGGGGCAGAACTATCAACTGATCACCACCTTGTTGTCTGCACTTTGCGGTTCTCTGAATCCATGCCAACCAAGCGAAATATAGGTTTAGACAAACTTGGCGCATCAAATGGGAGGCATTGGAGGATAGAGCTGTGAGGAAGACCTTTGCAGATAACATATCTTCAAGTTTCAAAGAACTACCCAGTGATCGTGGTACTGTTGAAGAGGAGTGGCAGTTGTTTAAAACTGCTGTGATTACTTCTGCTATGATTACTTCGGCTGCATTGTGCTGTGGTCGTAAGCGGCTGAGTGTGGCGCAGGGCGGTGAGAAAAGGACTGCACGGTGGAACGGTGAAGTCCAAGAAGCTGTCAAGGTAAAGAAGGTAGCCTATTTGCTATGGCTTGCAAATAAGTCAACTTCGAGTCGAGTGCGGTACACTGAGGCGCGAAAAGCAGCAGCAAAGACAGTATCAACAGCTAAAGCTAAGGCCTGGGAGAAGTTCGGGGAGAAATTGGAGGCAGACTATGGTTCGGCAAACAAGTTGTTCTGGCAGACCGTGCGCCGCCTCCGTGGAAAGAAGTCTCTTTCATCACAAACTATTAAGAGTTCAGATGGGAGGCTTCTGAAAACGGAGGAGAGCGTATTGCATAGGTGAAAGGAATACTTTGCATCTCTTCTTAATCCGGTGACAGCAACAACAGAGGCACATGAGGTGCACCTTGGAGCGGAGAATAGTCACGGTAGTATCACTGAAGCAGAAGTCAGATGGGCAATTCAGTCCCTGAAGACTGGCAAAGCTGCAGGTGACTATGAAATCCGGTCCGAGATGTTAAAGGCCTTAGATCAGGATGGTATCCTGTGGCTGACTCGAGTGTGTCAGGTTGCTTGGATATCTGGACAGGCCCCTAAGCAATGGCAGACAGGAACTGTGATCCCTATCCTCAAAAAGGGAGATCAGAGAGATTGCAACAACTATCGAGGCATCTCTTTGCTCAGCATTCCTGGGAAAGTATACGCTAACTGTCTGGAGAAGAGAAGTCGGGAAATAGTCGACTCCAAACTGTCGGGGGAGCAGTGTGGTTTCCGACCTGGCCGAAGCACGACAGATCACATCTTTGCTCTAAGGCAAATCTTTGAGAAATCCTGGGAGTATGCAAAAGAGGTCTACGCTTGCTTTGTGGACCTCGAAAAAGCATATGACAGAGTTCCTCGGGAGAAGCTCTGGCAAGTGTTGCAAGAGTATGGAGTGGATGGGCAATTACTGGTTGCTATCATGTCTCTGTACGAAAGCCCTGAGATGTGTGTCCGGATAAATGGCATTAAGTCAAGACCGTTCACCGTGGGTGTTGGACTACGCTAAGGGTGCGTACTGTCGCCCTTCTTGTTCACTATCTTTATGGACTGGATAGACAGGGGCAGCCGAGGCGATGAGCGTGATTGTGTGGGCGACTGCCTGGTGGAGAGGTTGCTCTTTGCTGACGACCTTGTCCTCCTTGGGTCTTCTCGCACGAACCTTCAGCATGCACTAGACCGGTTTGCAGCCAAATGTGAAGAAGCTGGGATGAAGATCAGTGTGGCTAAAACGAGGTTCTGGTACTTTCAAGACAGCCTGCTCAGTGCGCTCTCCATGTTAGGGAAGCCTCATTGAGACAGGTGGAGAAATTCAAGTATCTCGGGATTGCATTCACGAGTGATGGATGGCAGGAGAAAGAATTGGAGGCTCGAATCGGTGCAGCAAGCTGTGTCAGACGTGAACTGTGGCGATCCGTGGTAACGAAACGTGAGCTGGGTAACAAAGCCAAGCTCTTCGTCTTCAAATCTGTCTTTGTCCCCATTCTCACCTATGGTCATGAGTCTTGGGTAATGACCAAAAGAGTGCGATCGCGGGTACAAGCGGCCGAAATGAGATTTCTGAGCAGTGTGGCAGGTGTTACCCTACTAGAAAGAGTGCACAGCAGCACAATAAGAGAGTCTTTAGGTGTTGAGCTGTTACTTCTCCGCATTGAGAGATCTCAGTTGCGCTGGTATGGCCACGTGATACGGATGCCGCAAACTGGTCTTCCTAGGCAGTTGTTATTTTCCAAGCCGGTGGGTAAGAGACCAAGGGGTCGGCCTAGAACCAGGTGGCTAGACTACATGGAGAATCTGGGTTCGAGTCGCTTGGATATTACCAGGGAGGACATGCGCCTGATGGAGCTACTCTTATAAAAAGCCCAAGCAAATATCAATGCTGATAAGGAGAAGAAGTTGGTACTGGTGTCTGATCCAAAAATAAAAATTTGGAGAAAACCCCTTATCGTTTTGTTTATTTTTGAGAGCAACTGAAATTCAACTCATTCTATCAACGATCATTCTATCAACCATATCTTTCTGAATTTTCACGATATTTGCTTGGGCTTTTTAAAATAGTAGCTCTATACATTTGGTTAATAAATTATGCAAAAAACGTTTTGGTAACGCTTGCGCATGCGCAGTTAAACATTATTTAGTAAAAATGCTCATATTTCATCAAATATTTAATATTATAATATTTTAATTGCAGGGTGTTGTCTGTACTGTAGTTTGTCAAGTTTCCTGAAAATGGATTGCATTGGGTTGAACAATCCAATAAACAAAAAACTTTATTTTTTTAATGAAACCTTTATATCTCCATGAATATACGTGCTATTCTCATACAAAGAAGCCTCCTAATCATATGCTACAGATACAACGCAATTCAAACATTATTTTTTACAGGGTGATCCAAAACATTATTTTTTGTTCAATTTGTTGCTGGTCCCCAATTTGCCTTTAGCACAAAACCTTCACTGAAATATATGAAGTGTAGCATGTTCTTTTCACTCCTGATGTATCAGTATAATTCCTCAAGTATTTCTAGATATTCGACAAAACGTCTAAATCGACAGGTGTTCCTATTATTCTGTCCACCGCCTGTAGATATAGCACAATCGGACTTTATAATTCTCATCAATTATTAAATAGCGAAAAAATGGAGCTACTTAATCTTGTTTTTACAATGTCCGTCTGTCTGTCTTCATATTTTCTACAATGTCTGACGTAGAAGGTTCAAATTAGGAATGTGGTTTCGACTGACATATCCCACTTCATCATTTAGTTTGGTTTCGATTGGACCAATAGGGTCTGAGTTACGGGGGTGGGAGTTAAAAGAGTATAGATATGTTAAGGAGTGCAATTCAGTATACAGATTCTCTCTAAGCAAGATCTACATTACTATGAAGGACCAAATTGCCCAATGTCGTCAGCGTTTGGAGGGTAGCAGTCACGTAGTCTTTAGAATTATTAGCGTTTTCAAATAGCAACATATGGCATGTGATATGTCATTCGATTAAAAAAAAATGAGAAACCAAACAAGATGGAGCTCTTTCGCATATTCTAAATACTATGTTCGAGAAAGGCAATTTCATGATTAAAAAATGGGAGTTAAAATAGATAAACTTAGGGCTTCCGCGTTTTTCCTATACCTCTTCCGGAGGATTAATATCTTGTTATGTAATGAACCACTCTAAATATCCTTGCTAAGATTGAAAAATGTTGATTCGAAGAACAAATTCTACAAATCAGCTTAGGCGTCAATAATGCGCTCGATAACCACATTCCGCTTATGTCTCTATACGGCTCACTAAACAAATAGTTTAAGATGGTGCTGAGATTGTCCCCTGGAATGGAGCAGAAAATAGCTGATGTAGTACGGATTTTGCAGGGAGACCAGATGATTCACGAATATACGTACGTATTGTATATGAACATCGCGCGGGCAACGTCAATTACAGCTTAGAGCCTTACGTTGCAGGATCGGTTTCGATAAATGTGTTACAAGTGTTGATGTGTACCAATCAGAGGGCTCGCTGGTCGATGTTTTGACTCATCATTTTTAGCAAGATAATTTCATACTCGAAAACCATAGGTGTTTCCTTCATTGTATCAGTCAAGTTGACCTCGATCACCTATATCGCCGGAGGGATTTCTATCAAGCACGTTTAAGACCATTAAATGCAGATATCCATCAAAGCTAGCACTGAATCAGCAAAATTGGACGAATATTTTTATGGGATATCTCGCATAACAGAAATAAATGACCGTCAAACTTAACTATCTTATCATATCTGTTTGTTTTATAATGAGCATTATTTGTACTGTAGGCATTTCTAAGTATATGTACATACAGTATTTTCTCTTCATGTTTTCTATTATCTTAGGTATTGTTTCTCACAGTATGTTATTGCAATTCCGCTCTGCTTCTTCAGAGTATTGCAATTTCAATGTTACAGAAAATGTAGACTATTATTATTTAATAAATAATGAAAAATAGTAAAGAAAATTATAATAATATTCGCCATTTAATAGAAAAGATAGTCCTGGCCTGCGAACAAGGAACCGAGCTTTAGCATATGCTCATAGGGCATGTTTGATAGCGACAGCTTCCATGTCCGCGGTAGCTTAGTGGTTAGAACGCTGGGGCGTATACCCGGAGGTCCCTGGTTCGAGTCCAGGCCGTGGAATTTTCTTTACTAGTTTTCATTATTTATTAATTAATATCGGAGGTAGTGGCGTGAAAAAATCCTCCAAAGACCATTTTCCAATTATTATTATTTATTTACCACACGAACGGATCACCCGGCTTAGCGTATATTTAATTAGAAGATGCAATTAGTTCTCTTAAAATGAATCAGAGGCGTTCAAATGGATTTAACATCCATGCAATTCTTATCTTCAGTTTTCGTCAGTCAGGAACCTTTCTTGCAAATCCTAATCATTTCTTCCCAGCATAGCAAATAAATATTGGAAAAAAATCACGATATCTGACAAATGCTTACAAATGCTCACTCATGTTTACAGTATCATGAATAAATATTCTTCTATGCACACATTTTAAATTTTTAAATTTTGCACATCGTCCCAGTTGAGAAATCAACAGAACACAACTAACAGACTGTCTTATGTTTTATCCATTGTTTGCAATCAAAAGCAAGTTGGTCACACAATTTAAGCTTCCTTGCAATACTTGTTCTGTAATACGAACTAAGTAAACTACAAGCAGACCGATCAGCAGGACAAAAATAAATTTCATTTTACTATATGTTATTGCAATTCATACACAGACTTTATTTTCTCGTTCTTTAATGGCAATCATCACTTTTAATTTCGTTTGATATTTAGAGAGTATAAATTTTAATTAATACTATTTTTTATTATTCCAAGCATTTAAATCCTGAAGGCAAATTTGCAATCAGCCGTTTTAGGAATTTTAAAAATTAAAAGCTTTTGAATTTTTTTTTAATTAAAAAAGATTTTTTATACGAGTAAAGACTAAATTCGGTTCCGTGTAAAGACTAAAAAAAATGTCCTACAGAAAATTAGGCTAATTTGCCAATAATAGTCTATATGTTATCTACTATTATTAATATCATTTGCTCGTCTATTTTAATGTTCGTTTTAATTGTGCCTGTTTCGTTTTATTTAACGCGAGTTTCTCCTCCTAGCTGATTTCCTATGTAATTCATATGATCTATTTTTTTGCCTGACCTACATGGCTTACTAAAAAAATTTTGAACAAAATTATTATCTAATTAAGATTTGTATTTTGCGTAAAATACCGTAGCTAACGGTTAATCAATTTCTATATGAGGATGAAAACGAAATTCCTACTTTATTCAATTTCAACTCTTAATAACTTGTACTCGCAGATTGCGCCAAATAGTAATGATGACATCTAAGACAAATGTTGTTGTAGAGTTCCATCAAGTCGAAATCGACTTTTGGAGACTGTGTGGATATATGCTATCCATTCACAGTTTTCTAGGGAAGAGTGATGATGCGGTGGTTTCCAGTTGCCTTCCGCATGATGAAAGGATGATAATGAAAGGGACAAACGCAAACATCCATACCCTCGGCGGGATTCGAACATGCGACTCGCTGGTTTCGAGAGCGGAGAGACCTGCGCCTTAAACCTCTCGGCCACCGAGCCGACAAGACAAATGTACATGAATTTAAAAAAAAAACATGCATGATTTATTCTCGAAATAATTCATGATTAAAGCTTTGTACAAAAAATGTTTAATCAATTTTTGATTTCCTTCTTTTATTATTCTTCAGTATCAGATTTGCCACTGATTTTCTTTCTGACGTCTTACAGTATGAATAAGTTTGAGAAGATATAAAAATTATTTTAAACATTTTTAGCCTGACCACATTGTTTCGCTTTAAAAAAGAAAATTTTAAAAGTCAGGAGGTCAAGTTTAAGCGTTTGACCAATCGTCCCTTCTCTTTAATATTTTGATGATCGTATTTCATTTTTCAAATCACCTTCAACAACGGCATAACTGTTAAGGTCCAAATGAATAATATATGTATTCAACTCTTAAGTAAAGATGAAAAAGGAAAGAAAAAATTCAGCGACCAAATTTTCCTCTCCTTATTCGTCTATATTTAATGATATAATCTAGAAATATAGCTTCAGTATTTCCACTATCCTTCTACTATTCAGCTCTTCAATCATTGCTTTTACATGTATTCTATTTTCAATCCATTTCTATTTTCGGAGGATTTTACCTTTAAACTTTTGATTTCAGCCGTGGAATAGAAAGAAAATTAATATTTCAGGGATTAGAAAAGCTGGCCCGCTGGTCTTTGTCCCTTTACAAACAAGACTGAGCCCCTGCTAAGTTAAATTTCAAAATGATACTTAACATTCTTGACACCGAAAAACTTAAAGAGGAATAGAAAAGTTAGAGATTACCAAATGATATTTGTTTCTCTATGCTGATGAACAATTTTACTATATCTTTCTCATACAGTAAATGAGTTTCTTTGAACATTTATTTTAATAAATTTGACCAAGGTATGACACGCTGTTTTTCACTATTCTCCCCCACTCCCTCCAATTTAACCCATTTACACTTAGATTTTATTTAAAATTATATGCTGTCGTCCATAGATGGCGAAACTTGTATTGCATTTCAAAATAAGTTTGTATTTTTTTATGTCTTTGTAAATTATTTTTTATGTATTTACATGCTACAGAATATAAATTTAAGATATGAAATCTTAATTTCTATTTTTACCAATTTCGGGGTAAATGGGTTAACAAAATAAAATTTCCCAATTATTTTATGAAGCGGCCCCTGAACCGAGAGGATAGTACTGTCCTGTATAAATTTACAACACCCTGTAAATGTATATTTCTCGGTGTGTATGTGTATTAACATGGAACAAAAACAAAATGAAATTGAAAGTGACCAGAAAGACGAAGATGAAAATGGCCGTTTAGAGCCAGATGTACGCCCGTCTCAACCTTTAAGATATGGAAAGAAAGCAGACGGTCATTGCAGATTTTTTTTTAAATTAATCAACTGTAATATTACATGTATTCTTATGAAGTGCACATATTGTACAGTGTATATGCATCATTCACAAGCCTCCCCCCCCCCCCCAGTTTCAGAATAAAGTACACCTCAGATTACGTTACAAAATTCCAGTTCCCTTGGAGAACGTTGTAACGGGATTTTACTGTACAAACTTCAGGAAGGTCAACATCTATCCCAAGGAACCCCAGCCAACATCCCACCCTTTGTGCTCAAAAATTTGTAAAGTGCATTAGTTGACGTTACATATAAAGAAGAGCAACGTATACACGATATTCTATATAATATAATGGACAGGGTGGCCCAAAACTTACCTAGCAAGATTAAACGTCAATTTTGCAGTATCAATTTGTTTGAAAATTGTGACATATTCGTAGCATCAGGGCATTTTGAAAAACTGACCGCCTACACCATCGTGCAGCGTGTTTTCATCATCGGAGAATGTAATCGAAACCTGTCGTTCTGAATTTGTTCAGTAGGTTGGTTATTGTTATCTGCCTGAGCCTATGTTTGACTCCAAACTCCAACTTGGAATGCTCATCTGCTCAAATGTATTCGTCGATGATGAAAACCCGCTGCTCGGTAGTGTAAGCTGGCAGATTGAAAAACTGCGAAATTAGAAAAAAAAATGCACGTTAGACAAAACGAACATATCACACAATTTTCAAACAATTACACTTACAAGGAAATCCCTCGAACATATATGTCACAGATTTCCACCAAACTGAAATATGTTACTCATCTGAAGCTACTATAGATGCTTGCAAAATAAGAGAGTGCGAAATTGTGTTTCTTTCAAAATAAACCGCGTAAACGAAAAAATTTCAGCATACATAGCCATACAAGGACTCCATTGTTAAAGCGGTTAGGCTATGTGGGGTTCCCTTGTTAGTAATAGCTGATAAATTGACGTTAATCTACATAAGTAGGTAGGCTTTTGGGCACCCTATGTCGTAACTACAACTGCTTAATATCCATTAAACATCGAAAACAATTGGCTTACTACTAGTAAGTTACTAGTAACATTTTCTATAGTTCATCTCTTCGCTACTCTGTCGATACATGGTCGTTGTTCATACGCATGAACGTATAGTTTTATTCATTATACGCATATAATAAAGATAAGGAACTCATTTTGTTATTACTTTAAAGAATTCACAAAATGGATGAAACTAAAACTTTTATGATAAATTTATCTTTGATTTTGATCAGTTTAAATGAAAAGTTCCATTTACAAAGCATTCCACTGAATTGGAATAAGTGTATATTGTTTGCGATAAATTGAGAAAAATACAGCCTTGGCCAAAAGTAGTGAGCACCCCACAAATTTATCACGTGAACAATAAATGTTGCAGAAAACAAACTTATTTTTTAAATATTAACTCTTCGGTATCTAAACAGCTTTAAGAACAATGATCCACCAAGTGGCTAGCAATAAAACATCTGTTGCACAAAGTTAGTGTTTTTAATATTTTTTCGATTTGTTATCAGTTCGCTATTTTCGCTTGTTGTGTACACATGCCATGATCTAGTGCGCTTTTGGTATTTTTACGTGTTATTATCATTGATTTTAATACAACATGCCTAAAAAATCGAACTCAGTTTAGAACAACTTGTGCAAATTCATCTTTTGCATGAATGCCTTCGCTTGAACAAGGCAAATCGCAAGTTGAAATTTCCAAAACGGTGAAATGCTCGTGTCGAGCTGTACAATTTGCTTTTGAGCGATTCGCTGCTACCAGATCGCACGACAATAGGCACAGAACCGGGTGCAAACGCATCACCACTGACCGTGAAGACCGAAAATTAATAAGAGAACCCTTAAAAATATAGGAAAAGAACTTCTTCAGACCTTGCTACTGAGTTATCCTTAGAAATTAAAAAAAACAATATCAGCCAGAACAATTCGCAGGATGCTTCAGGAAGCTGGTCTGAAAGGCTGCAAAGCCAGAAAGAAGACATGGCTCTCTGACAACAATAGGAATGCCCGCTATGCACGGACTCTAAAATACCAACTTTTCGCCGAAGAAGATTGGACAAATTTGGTCAGAGGAATCAAACTTTGAGGTAAGTTAGATAACTGTAACCTAAAAGACAAAACAAACTGAATTAAAAATAATATTCACTTACGATTTTTTAATACTAAAGTCTCTGTATTTCCTTTTACTTCAGGTTTTTGCTACTCTTGATGGCAAACTTACGTGCGGCGCCAGTGGACGAAGAATTTAACCCAGAGTGCGTAGTACCGACCATAAAATACGGCGGAAGAAGCGTGATGGTTTGGGGCTGCATGGTTGACTCTGGAGTTGGCGAAATGTTCGTGTGTGAGAGCCAAATGAACTCTAAGAAATACATCAATGTTCTAGAATCAGCATTTTCGACTCTTTTTGGCAATAAATTTCAGCAGGATAACGCGCCATGTCATAAATCAGTCCACACAATGACATAGTTTCGGGACAGTCACATCGACTTTCTGGCGTGGCCTGCACAGTCTCCGGATCTGGATCCCATAGCGTATCTATGGGCTAATCTAAAACATTAAGTCAGGCGCCACACAATTACGAGCAAAGAAGAACTGGAAAGTCGTCTTCGCCAAGAATGGAATGCATTTATGCTTATAAGCTCTGAAGAGTGTAAAAAGCTCGTGAGCTCTTTGCCTAAAAGAATTTCTGCCGTAATTAAGGCAAAAGGTGGACCTACAAAATATTGAGTGTGTTATAATATGTACAATTTGGAATTTATATCAGATAGTTTGAAATTATTCCAAATTGATACTCCCTAAAAAACTAAAAATTTGTAGGGTGCTCAATACTTGTGCCAAGGTGAAATTAAAATTCTATTTAATCTTGTGAAATGGAGCGTTCTCTGTACTGTCCTTGATGAAGTTGATAGAGTCTTTGCAGTACGATATGTACTATTTAATCTCATGAGTAAAACAAGCATTCATTAACGCTGATTATACCCAAGCTTAAAAATTTCAGGGGAAAAGTTATTGCTTATTTGCAAAATGGACAAATTAAAAAGTTGTAAAAAGTTGAGAAATTCGTTTTTGCTAAACATGACAGATAAATACTAAAAGATATTCTATCGGTGAATAATAAAAAATGCAAACTTTCTGGGTTTTTTCCTCCTTTCTTTAAAAGCGATTTTGTTAGATTCCTATTCAAAGAATTAGCTAATCTTCAATCAAACTCTATTTTAATTAAAGATAAAAGATAGTGAAATAAAATAAAACATATGAAACCACTTTTCCACAATAAATATTTTAACAACGGATGCGCATTGTGAGCGATCATGTCGACTTTGTCAGCGTAATACGGAGCGACCACTCTGTACAATTCGCTGATTGTGTAAAAGTGGTTTCGTATGCTTTATTTCATTTTACTATTTTATCCGTACAGATAAAAGAAGGTTGTTCAGAATCCTTTCAGTGGAAATTTAATCACGTATGCGAAAAGGGAAGTTTAAAAAGTGAAAGATTCGAGGAAGTTATTTAAAGTTTCTTGTTGATATGATATTTTTCATTGACATGGAAAAGTTAAAAAAAAAATCCTCCATTCTATTTTTTAATTTATACTGTTAGTCATATAACAAGCTCATAATCAATTAAATTAAAAATCCACCCATTCCGAGATTTCGAAGACCTTCCCTTCTCCCTCATTCGTACTCGTTAAGCTCCACGGCTAATTATTCGTCGTTTTTTTTCTCTTTTGTTCTTGTTGAACTCCGAATTTCAAACGTGACATGTTTAAAGTGTACCCATAAAAAATTTTGTCGACGATAATTAAAGGTGTTGAGTGATGTGGAAACGAAGGAGTGCGAACATGGCAGGTTTAACGATTCTGCGGCTTCCCTTAGCTACTCGCAATGTTCATCACACTTTGGCATATTGATTTTGAACGCTAAGCAAACGAATCAACAACTATTACACCATTCATGAACTGTAAATGCCTTAAGAAAAACAGTACGTACGAGTTACGTAAGTCCAATAGCTTGTATCCCCTAATACAATTCATTTATCTAATTGACATTAAATTCTTAGCAATAAAGCTCTTCGTCATGAACACTTTGATAAATAGGAACAAGGAAATAAGCCAATCATACCAATTTTCTTCAAAGACCCCAAAATTAAAACGCAGGTAGCTTATAAAGATGTCTGAAATTTACAAAGAGTATTTGAACAAAACGTGCATGAAGATATAAGTTTAAGAGGTTGATGTTTTAAAGTATTAAAATGATAATAAGTAACGGAAAGGTTAGTGTAATTTTTCAAGCAGACTATAATTACTATTATTATTATTTTTTAATCCAACTACAAAAAAGTCAGTAATGTAGTTTTTCGATAAATTCATTTAGAGGAAACAGGATAAAGAGTACTGTTGTGACAATTGAAAAATCGCTTTTAAGCGTGATTTCCAATCCGTGATTTTATAGCCGCTAATGAGCTGCAAGAAACTAGTTCACAATTAATTAAACTGGATTGAAAATACTGAAACAATTAAATTTATAAAGAAATTAATTATAAATTCATATAAAGAGGAACAGAATTCAATTTCGCTCTTGTTTAACTTTTCCTTGACACCAAGAACGAGAAAGTCATATTGATTAGCCTTTGATTTCCTGCCCTATGACAAAGTGAAAAGAAACAAACAACAACGCGGCCCAACAGCAGCAAAAAAACCCGCAGCAGCAGCAGCAACAACAGCAGCTTGTGTGTGTGTGAGAGAGACCGCCGAAGATGATGAACAGTTTAAGTAGCGCCACGTCAGTGAGAAACTTCTTTTTACCCCCTCTCCCCCTCCCCAATCCCCTTATCTTTTTCTACACACACACACACACACATTTTCACTTCTCTCTCCCTTCTACCATTCCTTTAACCAGCCAAGAGGGCGTTGCCTGCTCTGTTTCTACTGTTCCTTGTCAACATGTCAGGAGCTCTTAGGGAAAATTATTTCTCTGCATGAATTATTCAAAACAATTTCCCGCCTTATCGCGCGCGCTGGAATCTGGTTGGTCGGCCCCAGTTGTGCGGGCTTTCTCTCGCTATAGCGAAGGGGTGAGCGTCAGTGGAGATCGTTAAGCGATCGCCAACGAAAAGGAGAGACAACAAATCATGGCCAGCAAAATGCCCTCTTCCACACGCAGCAGGTGTCTCTGTGCGTGGGATTTAAATGGCTCTTCTAAATTATGATCATCACTGTAGTAGCTGCACGCGAAGAGGGGAACACCACGAAGCTAACAGAGAAATTCCATATGAAAGGTTGCCTATTGAGCTGACCTCCCTTAAAAAATCTGAAAACGTCTCACTCTCATAAAAGATGAGGAGGGCGACCGAAGTTCGAACCAGTGCTCTTTAATCGCTTTTTCAGATTACTCAAAGTTTTTCCTTGTGTTAGTATAATATTAGATTCCGTTCTATCATAAGAGATGTGATAGGAGGTGGGGAAGCACTTGGATGGTGGGGTGGTGGAGGAAGAGTAGGGCTCGTGTGTGGCAAATGAATCGCCATCGAAAAATAGGGATGGCGTTGAGAGGAGTGAGGAAACACATAGCACCTACTTAATGTCCATTTCTAAGCTGAGGATGAAGGCGCACTGTTACGTGAGCTTGCGATTACACTAGCGTTAATCGCCATGCCTATCGCCACACGGACAACCCCTTATCTTTGATGAATGGACTCTCCTTTCTCTTAGCCTCCTCCACCACCTCTCTCAGGAAAAAAATAGTGCTTTTTCAGAGCTCCTCTTCGCGTCCCTCCATCGAAATTCATCAACAGTTTTGCTTCTCCCTTCGGATTTAATCTTCCGATCTGTCTTGATGTGAATTTCCAAAGGATTTCTCCCGGCTTTCCTCTTGTCATTTTCTGGAGTGCACAAATGCCTTTCTTCTTCACTCACAGGACTGACTATCTCTAAAAAAATTCTCGTTATTTTTCCTTCTCCTCTTTTAACGTTTCATCTCTTCTTATTTTTTCCTCCCTCTTTTTGTCAAGGGTTAAGTGAACTCATTTAAAACTGTCAAACAACTCAATCTGGCACTGCAAACCATAATGTATGACGCATGCGCAGTGAAGATGAGCTGAGGGGCGGTTCCATAGAAATGCTCAACCCAGAAGTCAGGCGGGAACTAAGACACGGAGCGTACAGATTCGTGATAAGATCTTCGTCTCACCCTCCATCTCGTTCTCTTTCTCTCTCTTATTATCAATAGACAAGAAAAAATCTTTTTTTTTTCTAGTTCTCAGCCGCCGACGTTAAGAGCGGCAGAAGAAATATAACCAAGTCATTGCCGTGAGTTATGGCCAAGGGTTCTCGTTGCAGTCTTATTTTCGGCCATTTGATTATTTCGTTCGGTTTGTTAATTTTCCAACTCACTGAGCCTCCTCCTCCATCCATTCGAGGGGACACGGGGCGGAGGGGGTCGCCGACGAAGAGCAACCGGTTTCCGATGGAATGAGCAACTCTCTTCGCTCGGCTGAAATGAGAGCGCAATACTCACGGAGTCGTGAAAACACATGTAGCGCAACAGCCAATCAATTAACTTATAATCAATTTCTCTGTCTCCATGCTCTCCATGGCGTATGACAAAGCTGAGTTTCAATAAAACGAGAAGAATTTCTCACCAGTGGAGGGGTGGAAAAGTTCTAAGAACCACATTAATTAATAAGAAAGGCGATGGTGCAGAGAGCACGACAACGAACGTTGTTAGCATGAAAACACCTTACTTGGAAGAGTGTCATCTGCTCAGATAACGATTTGTTGGTGTCTTATTGTTATAAAAATCTTGAACATGAGGTGATAATGTTTAATATCAGGTCGTTGCAAATCAAATGTCGTATTTCGAGGTGGGTTCCGCGCTTCAGCACGGTTTCCACGTTTAGTAGCAAGTGCCCATAACAAAGTGGTACATTCCCAGAGATAAACCTATCAGCGACCAGCTGCCTGAAATTTGCATGTCTGCGATGATATTTAATAGCGTTTGAACCCAAGCGAAGATAGTCATGACTTCATACGAATTACGTGTGATAATACATTACGAGTTCAGGTTGAATCACACTGCATCCGATGCCCTTCGAAACATCAATAAGGTATTCGGTGTAGGCACCATAAATGAACGTACTGTCCAACGTTGGTTCCGAAAATTCCGGGCGGAAATGACGGACCTGGCAAATGAGCCACGCGGCAGACCTCAAAATGTGTTGAATGACGCTGATCTGAAGCGATCTGTGGAAGAGGACTCGTCAAAAACTGTTCGGGACCTTGCAGGGGATCAAGCTGTATCAGCGTCAACTGTCAGTAGGCACCTTAGGACCATCGGCAACGTAAAAAAGCAGGACAAATGGGCCCCACATGAACTTACGGAAAACCAAAAAGAGCGTCGGTTGGAGGTGTATACGGAATTGCTTTTGCGCCATGAAGAAGCGGGGATTCTTGATCGCATTGTCACCTGCGACGAGAAGTGGCTCCTATACGACAATAGGAAACGGTCAGCACAGTGGCTGGATGCTGGTGAACCCCCGCGACAGTTCCCTAAAGCCCCGTTGCACCCCAGGAAGCTCATGGTTACAGCTTGGTGGAACATCCGTACTCTCCGGACCTCTCCCCTACCAACTACCATCTTTTCCAGAACCTGGACAATTTTCTCCGGAGGAAAACATGCCTAACCCAAGCAGACGTCGAAAACGCATTCCGGGAGTTTATTGAGTCCCGTGACCATGGATTCTATCGGAGAGGGCTCGAGAAGCTGCCAAATCGTTGGAACAATGTTTGGATTGCAGTGGGGGTTATTTCGAATAGCACGTGTGAAGGTGTCCTTTCTGGAGGGCCATTAAAGATGACCTCTGCAATCCGACATTTGATATGCAACGACCTGATAATAGTAAGCGGCTATTAATAAGTTAATGGAAATTAATAAAATTTGAAGTTTTAAAATGCCGGCATCGAATATTGGCCGAAAAAGCGATAGTGGTTCAATTAGTTCATGAAATGATCACCAGAATTCTCCACAGTCTTTTACCATTAGCGACATTTATTCGAAATGGACAATTTCCTCAAGAATGAGTACAAATTAATTTTAATCTTTAAAATTCTCAAAATACAGGGTTATCGAAATTAAACTTCCCCAACTCTAAGGGCTGCAGCGTGCGTTCTACTTGCGCAAATGGCACGAAACCCGAAGAATTACGCATCCAAATAATGCCCTCACCATTAATTAAAGAAACAAAAATTGATACGAATGGTTGTTGATGTATAGCGCCGAACCCTGACAAATCATTTTACAAATGTTCAATATGTCCAGTTTGTGTTTCCGCAATCCTGCTTTCCATGCACAAACCGTGTTCCACAGCTGAACGCAGTAAAGCGTGATTGCCACCAGCAGAAGACAAAAAGCAGAAGCCAGGGCGTATTTTTTCTGCCTTTTTACTTTATGCTCCTGGAGGTTTCTCACATGGCAGAAAGCCTAAAGGATGAGACAGCAGAAGTCTGCTACCCAAGCGCCATCCTTTGTTGTAATTTGGCATTCTTGCCCAACACAAATGCACTGCACCGAAGCCGTCGTCGATCTAAACGGTCGGCTTCGACTGCACACAGTACACAGTTCGTTCATTCCTCATCAATCATCATATCGAATTTTTGTATTCAGTTGTTGTTTATTCAATTTAATTTGATTAATTCAATTATATTAATAAATACTGTATACATTCACACCTCTTCTACGTTGTATTAGCGTTTTCACATTAATTTTCTTTATCGGCTCTTTACCACTGTGAGCTGAGCGTCCGACATTTTTATTTTGTGAGAGACGAGGCCAACGAGTAAGTCGTTGGGAGAGAGAGAGAGAGAGAGAGGAATTCACTGTGACATCACTGCAGAGATCGTTTTCTATTGGCTGAGCAACCGTTTCTGCCCAACTTCAAAAAACAGAAATTTTCAGTCGGGCAGAAGAAACGAAAACAGGAAGTGACGTCATCTAATTTTTCTGCTTTGTGGTTTCTGCCCTTGTTTTTACGCATGTGAAAACCACGCTTTAAGTCAACACTACCTAAAGATAAGGCCTGGGCGCTGAAACGTCATTACATTGTTACATCACCTGACTAGGGAAAATCCAGGGCTTATTATTGGTGGAAATACGATTAACAATTCCCTACTGAGGTGATGTAACAATGTAATAAACGTTACAGCGCCCAGGCCTTATCTTTAGGTGGTGTTGCTTAAATCCGCATTAATCCCTAGAACATGCTAGCGAATGCTCTGCTTCAGTTGTGGCAGGGCTACGGTGTTTTAGCGGTAAAACTGGTCCTTTAAGAAGCCCCCGTAACCAGAAGCCACATGGGGTGAGATCAGGTAAGCGAGGAGGCCAAGCTTTTGGAAAACAGCGGCTGAGCATAGGTGCGTCGGTGAAGGTTTCCCACATGCGTAAAAACAACGGCAGAAACCCCAAAACAAAAATTTTATGACATCACTTTCTGCTTTCGTCTTTCTGCCCGACAGAAAGCTCTCTTATCTTTGTAGACTATGACTCAACCCAACTCGAAAAAAACGGAGTTTTCTGTCAGGCAGAAAGACGAAAGCAGGAAGAGACGTCATAAAATTTTTCTGTTTTTTGCTTTCTGCTGTTGTTTTTACGCATATGGGAACCACGCTATGCTTGTTGAACAATACGAGCAACATGGAGATGTGTGAACATCGCATCCTGAAGGCACTGACGTTGTTAAAGTTCTGGGATCAGAGAGCATGTCTCCCTCCTTTTATCTGACTCGTCATTTGCGTATCTCAGTTAATGCACATGAGATGCAACTAGAGTCCCTGTAAGTAAAACGAGTAATGACACTCCATTCTTTCCTATGGAAAGCGAATTCAGCCAATTAAAGCCGTTTATTAAATCACGTGACAACCCACAAAATGGATGCTCTCAGTATTTACAGTTATTCACGAACGTCGTAAAGAATGAATTTTTATGATCTTAAAACGGTAAAACCTGTGATATTAAAAATATCAGATTTCTCACATCATTTATCACTTTACAAGTTCTTATTTTTAGTTGAATTGAATTTTTAAAATAAATTTGTAATAAAATATTTTACTAGCCGACTTGATGGCCAAGAGCGTTAAGGCGCGGGTTCGAATCCAGCCGAGGGCAAGGATGTTTTTGTTTTTCCCTTTTCATTATCATCCTTTCATCATTTTCATCCATACTCTGGAACTATTTAACAATTCCAGTTTCAAATTTAATCAGGTATATACAGATTCTTCCCCTTCAAATTTCAATTAACACAGTTTTAAATTACGTGCTCTCTAGACAGCCAAAATCGAATAAGAAGAAACTATTTAACAGAAGTGCAAACTTAACAATTTGTAATAGCTATTGCTTTCAGAAATTAAAAAAATACAGCCTAAGCATTTGTAATTGGAATTATTGATTATGTAACTGAGCAAAGTGATGTTCAAAAAAAGAGCAGTTTTTCTTATGGAATTTTTCGGAGGAAATCCATCTCACACTTAAATAAAATATTTTTTAACAATTTTCATTTCGTAATGAATTTCCATACATCTTTAGAAACAGAATTATTTTCCCTCGTAATTACAAAAATTCAATCAAACTTGCAGTTTTTCCCACAGGATAACATTATACATGGCTGCCATATACACCCAAAATGGCAGCGTGTCATTACTCGTTTTACTTACAGGAACTCTAGATGCAACTTTGCTACAGCGTCACCTAACGGCGATCTTTTGCACTAATTTTTGTTTATTTAATAAATAGCAAGTGCATCAAAGGCACTGTTTCATGTCATTTGCGCCAGCCGAACGCTCTCCGAGTTTAATTTCGATAACTTTGTATAAATTAAGTACTCCAAATTGGGTTACGTGGATGAGGAACACTCACTAATCGTTTGCTAAAAACTCCCAATAGCGACAAGTCTACTGAAAATTAAGGTATAAACCGAGATTAAAGTTGTCAAATGACAATGTTTTCGTTGAAAAATAATGAATTGGTTTTCCTTAAATTTTCTATAATGCAGGGCTGCTCGCGTTTTTCGTGCCGAGTTTTTGTTGAAGAGATTTCTCTCCAATGTTCCCTGTTTTATGAGTTTGTTTTTGTTTTCTTTATGTAAAAAGGGGATTTCCACTAGATTGTAATTGGACTTTTTCCTTTCTCTATCATAGCTCAAAAGTAAGTTTTCTTAACTTCTCAGCGCTTACATTAGAGGCATTAAAGATACCTTTATTCAATCGGGCACGGGCACTCTCCTATAGATAGACCTGACTCTTATAACTCAAGCACTTTTTGTTCTAAAGTTATTCGACCGTTTCGAGAATTTTTTATATACCCTGTATATGTACTTAATGTGCTATGGTGCCGTAGAATATGAATCGTGACACGTAATATTTTTTATAATCGATATATTATTGGATAGGTATTACCTATATTAGTTTTGCTCCGGAATTTTATTATTCCGGGGTAAGCTATAAAGTGCACGAAAACAGTCAGACATAACCTATAAATTCGAATTTTAATCTTATGGGTATATACGTATGTTACACCATTGAAAATAGAAGCGCTCAATGCAGGTACATTTTCATTCATTATCCGATATTTATCGAGGACCCCAGTGAGAATATGTCTGTATAGTCTTCGTATGTTAAAAAAAAAAGAGAAGATTTGTGTCGGGCGACCACAAAGGGACACTTGTCAAATTTCTGCGTTTGTTTAGAGTCTAAACTTTAGCTCATAAAATTCCCTTAAAGTTGAAGCTATTTGGATCAGGCGCATTATTCTCTTATTACTTGAGAAGATGTAAAACTATTAAGATGTTTTCTGAATAATAATATCATGGACGTTCCTCTCCCTTTCTCTTTTTAAATCGTCTGCTTTCAGAGGACGTTAATAATGAGTTTAGAGGTTAGTTTGATGAAGTGTGTTAATCCCGGCAAAAAATTCAAACCTTACTTTCTTCAAAAAATTTCTCTCCTTGGGAAACATTCACCCAGATTATTATTACTATTTTTTTTCTCTTTTAGAAAAACATATCCCATGGGGAGAAATTATACAGTCCGTACATCACATTTAATATATGAAAAACTTCCTTGTTTCATTCGTTATTCTCTCTCTCTCTCACTCTCTCTTGGCGAAGCTTTTTTTTCAATAATTAAGCTTTGCATATTTTTTTAAAGGATGAATTCTCTTCAATATGAAATCTTCCCATATTTTTTTTATCCAAGTAGATTCTTTTAAATCTTTCTTCTCCCTTCTTCCCTTCATGAATTTCTTTTCTTCGTTGCCAAATGTTGTAGTTCACTCCTCGGATCATCGTATTTTTTATTTCTTCAGAGGAGTTTTTTTTTTTGCCATTTCCCTTTTCTTCCTCTCCATATGATTCATACACGCGACATATCGTGCTCACCTTTCGGAACCATGTCTTTGCAGTGGGTTCCCATCGACCAATGCTCAACGCAATAATTACGATTCTTCGCTCATCTTAATCGTCTTTCCCTCATACAGATTCCACCCTTTCCCTCTTTCTCCCGTTCTTTTTTCCCTTCTCATATCTCATTATTCCTAATTATCTCGTTTTCTCACTGCATTCGTTTGTTTTCCTTCAGACGTTGCTTCGAAAAAAAGACAGACATAAGCCAACTTTTGCTCGTGACACAATATTCAATAGTACCTTTATAGGTATCAACAAGCTCTCTTCATCAAATACATATATCGATGTCAACAGAGCAAGAAAAGCTGCATTCACGAGATCCATTTCACACACCGAATGTTTCAGCTGTTTTTCTCATGAAGGAAAGTTCTTCAAAACAAGTTTAAGAAAGCGCTAATCCATCTACTTAATTTCACTATAATTTTACCCCATAATCACCACCTTTAAATTAATTGCCATCTACAGGCTTCTCCTAGCTTTTCTACTCTCTCCCCGATTACTTTGAAGCTAATGCAAAAGTTAACTTCTTCCCACCCGTAAATTTTGCTCATTCGTCTGCTAATTTGGAACGATGCACTTTCAAAGCAGGTCATCGAGATGAGCATTTGCCTCCCGTAAATTGTCTAATTGAGTTACGATTATCACAATATTGGTTATACAAACATAAATATAAACTATTGCGAAATCCTATAAAAATAATTTTTGAAGCTAGGGAGACATGCTTCCATAATTGAAGATTTTTCTTTTTGATAATTTTTTTTTAACAGGTTAAGTATATGTCTATTTTAAAAGGCAACCGAAATTATAATTTTTTTTAAAAAGGCAACTAAAGATGAAAAAGGAGAGGATTTAACGAGTTTTCCCATTAAATCAGCTCGTTAAAATCAAAACATGTTTTGCGCTCTCTTTAACCCAAAAGTAGCGTCGTGAATTAAATGTGGGCAGGGAGCCTTCATCTCACAATGAGTCCTGCTGTAAGACCTCTCCCCTTCCACGTCCAGAAAAAAAAATTCTGCTGCAGTTTTAAATGTCATTTGGACATTAACCACAACTAACAACTAAGTGCAATAGAGTTATAAATAATCAAAGGGAAAAAAAAGCGTCTATTAAATAGAGTAACAAACTTTTCTGTTACATAATGTACGCATAACTATGCAGTGACACTTTTGCATGACTTAGCATTTTGCCAATGAATTATGCTTGTCGTATTTTTTCAATTAAAACCGTGAAATTTGGGTTGGATAATTAAAATGCACGAAGGATGTTTAATTACTTAGAGAACAGCGGAAATATTACTTTTAAAAATTCCTCGACCTAGTCTCGCTTGATAGTTAGTCACTTGTCCCACCTTCCTGTCAGCTTTTGTATTCCTCAGGAAACAATTTATGTAGTTGCTTACGAAGTCACGGTTCATTTCACTTCTCACTAGGACTTATTTTCCCGACAATGTTTCCGTAATTGGTCCGATTATCCAAGTTTTCCATCCTCGTTTGCTGCTAACTTATGAGATGGTCCAGTCAAATTGCCGGCTCAGAACTGCACCGGTCCTATCGCTCTCGAGGCCATTTTTTTTTTTGTCCGGTGAGCTTACGTGAAATCCTTCATAAATTAGTACACAGACAAAGCCGCTATTCCATAAAGATTTTTTAATAAGCTTGCTTTTGCATAAATAGAGGAACTAAAAGAGTAATCCACTTTTTCACAATTTCACGTTTTATTCTCCATGAATTACTAAGCATGTGCAACAAAATTCATAAAATATGAAATTGTAGCAAAGTGGGCTAGTTCTATACTTCCTCTGCTTATTATCATAAGTAGTATCCATGAATATCAAGGACTTTTGTATCTGCATATTTCAATCGCTTTCCGGTCATCTTTCAGTAATGTAATTATTTGATTTCAATTATTTGATTGATCTAATCATGTAGGCTGTCGTTCGTGTTAGCTCTCTAGCACGACATTGGCGCGCATGCTCATTGTGGCATTCCTCATCTCTCTCATGAAAAGCTGTAATGGCGGAAAAACGCCGCTTCCCTGAATATTTTATAGTTATACAAATTAATTGCGCCATCATCCCATGATTAATTAGTGTAGAAGGAACTCTATTTGTTCAAGAACATCGGTTATGGAAAGCAGAAAAGTTATTTTTGACAATCGGAGAAGATTGGATCGAAAGTAAAGTGCCTATCGCTAATAGCTCCACTGTCTCCATCTGGTGGGAAAATTGTAACCACGATAATAAGGATACGACTTACTGGATGCTAACGACCTGTTCATTTAGCTGATTTCCATTGTTGTTTCAGGCAGACAAAACAATACCGCCTGCTCACGGAAAAATCATACATTGTTACATCACCTACTGTAGGGACAATTTCGTGCTTATTATTGATAGAAATATGATCAACAATACCCTACCGTAGGTGATGTAACAATACTCTGCCCGACAGCACAGACAACACGAGCACATTCAAAAATTAACTCAGCACGGATCGTGCTATAGCTTAACACGACACGCTTAACACGACTAGCACGGAGTTTTTGAATGTAGCTACTGACTGTAAAGAATACCAAGATAATAGCATGTCATATAACAATCGATTTATCAAGAATGAACACGCACACGTGAAATCGCTTTTCGACGCACGATTGCTCAAGTGCTCATAACCTATATACAGGGTGTCCCAAATTGATGTATACTCTTTGAAACGTTATAACTCAGCAACGAAATGAGATAGAAATATAAAGTTTGTTGTATTTTAGTCCTTAAACTTTCTTAAGCCCGTACATGTTCAAAATGTCCACCTTCTTTCAAAGTACACTCCCAACACCAACGTGGAACAGAGCGACACACTTCCATTTTTGAACTCGCAAAATTCGATGAACACTGGATTTGGCGATACCAATTTCACGAGAGCATTTCCTCACTGACTTCTTTGGGGATCGTGCAAAAACCTCCATGACGGTATCAACACTCGTTATCAGTGGAACTGCTCTTTCTTCCGCACCGACCTTTCAACACATCTTCACCGTTCCTTTGGCTTCAAACTTGTCTCGGAGTTTTGTTATTGTTAATCTTGTTGGCGGTGGTGTACCAAATTCAACCCTCCAACGTCGTTGAACCTCAATAACATTCTTCACTTTCCAATAACACTTCAGTATCTATTTAGATTCATCGAATAAAAGTCTCACCGCCGTTTTGGTTTATAAACAAATGAACAACAATGAACGTGTTGCTACGCTTTTCCAGCGCCGTCTGGATCATACACAACAACCTTATATGTAATGATTTTTCAATTGAAAAATCATTACCTTTGCTTGTAGTCGCTTCTCCAGTTAATAATTATTATTGTTATTTAACCTTATATGTATTTCTATCTCATTTCGTTGCTGAGCTATAACATTTCAAAGAGTGTATACATCAATCTGGGACACTCTGTATTATTAGGTAGAGGAAGAATGGAGCTAGTTATTGATTTTATAATGTCCATCCGTCCCCTTCATAATTTCTATATTTTTTGAGGTAGAAGGTTGAAATTCGGAATGTAGCTTACTATGGGCAAGCCCACCTTCACTATTTAGTTTGGTTTTGATTGGTGCACTGGGGTCGGAATTACGGCGGTGGGATTCAGAGAGGACAAAAGATCTATGTGCTATTTAGGTACGTAAAGGAGTGAAATTCAGTATCCAGATTCCTCTAGGCAAGATCTACATTACTATGAAATTTAAACCCAATTGTTCCAGTGGGGTTGGAGTTGCGGGGGTAGCGGTTACTTGGTCGTTAGAACTATGGCAACATATGGCATGTTATATGTCATTCCATCGGAAATGATGAGAAAGGAAAGAAGATACGAGTTTTGTTTTGTTTTTTTTGTTTTTTTTTTGCATTTTCTACACACTATGTTCGAGAAAATCAATATTTTGATTAAACAACTTGGGGAGAGGTAAAAAGTGCAGATAAAGGGGTAAAAATAGATGCCCGCAGGGTCTGCTACTTGCCTGACCCTACTCGGAGGGAGTAATTTCTTTTTAATAAATGTATAAATGTATTTCTGCTTCACTGCTAAAGCTCCTTCTTAGAATGTTTACAAGATTTTATTGTTACTGCAAACGCGAAGGAAACAATAACAGACGATATTTTAGTGAATTTTCTGGTATTTTGCGCGAAATAATTGACATTTTTAGATAAAAATGGTCACTTGGGTGTTACGTAACGTTTAAGGGGGGAGGGGGTAAAACGAAACGTTACGGCGCGTTACGGGGAGGGGGATCAAAAATCTTCAAAAACTGCGTTACGTAATACTTGAACGGTCCCTTGGAGGCGACTTTCACCAGAACGTAACAGACATCTTGTGAAGTCCATGCGATGACTCATTCAAGTTTAAATGGATGCAAAAGGAGAATCTACGCGTTATTAGTGGGTATTACTAATAAATTGATAAATCAGTGTAAATCGTTACCGAATCACAGACAATTTTAAAAAATATTAAAGAAATTAAAAAAGAAATACCGGGATTTAATCAGAAAACAATTGAGATCCTAGCTTCAGACAAAAAAAAATTGCAACTGCGTCATCTAACATGTTCTGCTGATCCCTTTGTGTTCAGAACAACATAGGTTGCTTGCTCTCATATATTTCCATTCGGTCTATAAAACAGAAACCAATTTAGCTTTTTTCGTGGATGACGTTGATATGTACCTGACAATCCCCTTCATCTCAAAAATGCTCCATCTTGTTCAAAGAAGAACTCTAGCTGCCCAATGGAAATTTTCCTTACAATGTTTCAGACCATCTTTTATGGCCCTATCTGTATAAAACGTGATAATGTTTTGCTATTATAAATACGGAACTTTTCGAAGAGCTTCCATAATGTTAGATCCGCATAATTGTTCAGAATGTTCTGATATTGCGCACACCAGGAACGGCACTTCCAAACCAA
>JAHWFO010006418.1:4533755-4551445 GCA_023313115.1 Rhysida immarginata | reverse complement strand
GTGCCCACAAGGTTACTAGAATAATAAGGTTGCGCGCTCAGAGCAGATCTCGCAACTTCTCGCACAATCTCAAAAAGATCTCGGCCTGCTGTGACGTCATCCAGAGGCGAGGTGGCGCCATTAGCAAATGAATCAGCGCGAATTTCGATTCGATTGAGGCATTATAGGTACTTTCGTGGAACCCATGAAAGCTATTTCGGAATAAAATTGTTGCTCGTACTGCCTATATCGTGATGAAGTGAATATAGAGTAATTAAACTTGAAATTTTATTGTTCAAATGGTTTGCAACTGTGCAATAGCGTGTTGCCAGAATGAAAGAGAGGTGGAAGCATTTCGTTCTTCTCTTTTCCCAAGGACTCTTTTGCTATAACCCTAAACAATGAATTCATTTTATTATGCATCTAATTTTTATAGTTTCTTTTAAATTTGACTATTCGAGAATTCTCTTGTCGATGAAAGCTTACTCGATCAATTTTCATTTAATCTGTCGATTCAGACTTATTCATATAGACAGGAATAGATGAGACTCCTCATATGTTCCTGAAATAACTTTATTTACTGTAAAATTAAAATTCCAATAATTTCATCGTTTTATTTTAATATTCAGAAATTACATTTCATGCCATTATTTAATATTCAATTAATTTCCGACCATTATTATGTAAAACTGAATTCATACTTTTTGTTTACAATATACCGTCGTGATCATATCGTTTTCTGTTGAATCGCTTCATTCCCTTCCGCGCCGCTTGCCTCTGGATGACGTCATCCGCTTTGCTTGAATTCGACCAATCGTACGGAACCTTCCTGAGCGCGCAACCTTATTATTCTAATAACCTTGGGGTGCCCACTTAGCGCGACGATCGCGCGATTCTATCGCTTTGTGAAGCACGCATGCGCAGAGTACGTCACGAGGGCGATTCTGTGGCGCATGCCAGAGCTTTTTGAACGCGCGACTCTATCGCACCCAATCAGAAAACAGTTTCGAATCACGTGGCACATGCAATCATGGCAGCACCTATTTCGTGATGGTCGGATATCGCTACGGAAAATTTGATTGAAGATATCAAGAAATATCCAATTCTGTATGACAAGAGTCATGCTGATTATAAAAAAGATAGGAAAAAGCAGGTGCTGTGGGAGATAATAGCAACGAATTGCGTAGATAGCGCATGCGCATTCAGTCACGCGGCCGTCGCGCCAAGTGGGTACCGAGAAGCGAATTGATCGCCTGGCGTTTGTTGCGCATGCGCATATGACTCAAAAGCGATAGAATCGCGCGATCATCGCGCTAAGTGGGCACCCAGCATTAGGATTCTATCAGTGGCCATAAAAATGTGAAAATGTAAAATATCTCACGGTAGGGAAACAGGACTAGAAAGCGTATTTTTAAGTTCTTATCCAACTTGTATGGAGAATAGCAATATTTTGCGACGACCACGTTTTACGCGAGTGATGGCCCAAATGCATTCATTTATTATATGAAAATTCGCATCTCACTTAAAACTTGAAAGGGCAAGGCCCAAATTGAATAACTATGAAGTTCGCTTCAAGTTTTGTGTTACAGGGTGTCCTAAAAAGGATTGACAGTTTTTAAAATGGAACGCATGTCACTTAAAGTTATTCTTATAGAAGATTAATGTGCGAGATCAGGTATTTGTTTTGGTACATTTCTTCGTGTTTTACAGCCCTATCTTTTCGGATCTGGACGACCGCCCCACTGCAAGCGGCAACAGGCGACAAGCTGTCGCTCGTGATTTTTTATTTGCGGCGGGCCTTATTTGCGGCGGGCCTTATTTGCGGCGGGCCTTATTTGCGGCGAGCCTAATCCAGCCGATATCTAATGCGCCTTATGATAATAAATGCGTCTCCTCTTCGGAGGGATTCGTAAGAGACATTTATTTTCATAATCAGAGGCGATTCAAGTGAAATCGTAAATGAATAAATAATTCTTTTGAAATGCGAGTAGATTTAAATCTGTGATCTGTCCATCATATACAAAAGATGCATTGAAAGGGAATAGAAAATAAGTCAACAAATTTCGATTCAAAACAATTTCATGAAATTGAAAGAAATAGAACGAGACCAATTAATTCATCAAAATGATCAACTGAAATAAAAGAAAAAAATTAAATTCGTTGTACCGAGCACCATCAAAATTTTTATAATATACGAGGGACACTCTAAAAGTGTTTAGCCAATAACGCTGCACGCATCCCACGAAATTTGTTTTACTTTCTGCAAGCACTTCCCTCTATCATATGGTCGCGTGCAGGATTTGAGCGTGTCACGTTGTATTGCTTTCGCGTGACACAATTCTAAAGCTCACGCACTGACAGATATATGTAAAACATAATGGGACTGAATCAGCAGGCATGGCGTGCTATGACTTTCTATAATTATTCCAAAGGTTTAGAAATGTCGGAATGTTTTGAAACTTTACAACAGACATTTCCTTGCAGAGCTCCGAGGCCACAGTTTCAAAATCCTGATATCGAAAATTTAAGAGGGGAAGGCGGTCACTGAAAACGAAACTCGCAATGGACGGCCAGCCGATGCAGCTACGCCGGAAAACATCCGTGCTGTATCGAATATGATCGCGAATGACAATCGGGTAACCTATTCCCGGATTGAGGCTGGGCATCGGATCATCGGCCGTTAAAACAATCTTGTATGAGCACCTGCAACTCAGGAAGATTTCATCACGATGGATCCCTCGTTTGTTGACCCAAGAGCAGAAAGCAGCCCGAGTGCAATGGTGCCAAGAAATGATCGAAAGGTTCAACAAAGGGGCATCAAAACGTGTCAACAACACCTGCATAGGTGACGAAGCATGGCACTATCATTACGACCCCGAAACTAAGGAATAATCTAAACAGTAACTCCTCAAAGGGCAAGAGCCACCACAGAAATGCAAACGTTCTCGAAATGCTGAGAAGTTGATGGTGGCAACTTTCTTCTGTTCCACTGGCCATGTGTGCACAGTTGTTGTTGAAAACAAAAAGACGGTTACAGCAGAGTGGTATGTGATATCTTGCGTGCCAAAAATCCTAAAAAAATGTAAAGAGAAGCGTCTGAAAACCGGAACAAGAAGTTGTTGTAACAACCCCTCAATTCATGCCGCCGTTAAGACAACTGAGTTTTTCTGTGAAAAACTGGTCAATGTGTTGACGCATCTCCTTTATTTTCCAGATCTGGCACCTTGCGACTTTTTTGTTCCCCACAAACAAGACGAAGCTCAGGGGGTTCCATTTTGACATTGACGATGACGTCCTTGCAGCGTATAACGACTACATTTTGGAACTCACTGTTCAGGACTGGGAAAAATGCATGTCTGACTGGTTTGGAAGATGAAACTTTGTATGAAAAAATGTTTGCTTATGAAGGATGGAATTTGCCCCCTTTTCCTACCTATCCGGATGTTCCATGTTACCTTTTAATATCTTTTCATTTGGAAGTATTATAAGTAGTACTTGAATGAAACATCCCATATAAACATAAAATTTTCCTAATTTTAATATAAAAAATTTATTAAATAAAATTTTAAAAATTTAAAAATAAAAATAATAAATTAATAATGATGATGAAAGTCACTTTTTTGTCCACAATTTAATTAATTGTTACATTAAATTAAGGAAGTTATATGTTTATATGGCATGTTTCATTCAATTTACCTTTTAATGTTTGTCTTCTTAGATATGTTACTTACTTAGTTTACAAACCCTGTTATCCGTTAGGGTCAGCAGTACTGTGGAATATGCCCAGTTATCGTGTATCTTCCGCCATCAGGCGCATGTCCTCAGTAGACTCGAACTCAGATTCGCCATGAAGCTCTGGTTAGATATGCATAAAATATTTATTAAAAATATTGTATACGTAAATGTAAATTAATAATAATTAATAAAATTTATTAAGATGTTTCAACTTTATTTATTAACACTTAGTATAATTTTATTTTCTTATTTTGTGATTGTCACTGTTGTCATATATATAGTATATATTTTTCTGTAAAGTGTTCTAACATACAGGGCCCAAATTCCTTGTTTTCTATGAAACTTCATAAATTAACGTCGGCTAATGTCTCAAAAACGTGTCCCTTTTATCTGTCATAGCGTCAGAGCATTCAAAGATAAACCTGATCTTAATTGAAACTCAATCTTCACCAAAATGGGGATCGGAGAAATGAAAATTTTCGAAAAGTTAAATAAAAATTTGGATCTTTTCAAAACATTTTTAATAATTAAAAAATTCAGTTTCAGCATAAAAAATAATCCAAATTTTATAATCCTTACAATTTTATCAAGAGTTTACTTTTTTGTACTTTTGATTTTATCTACTCAAAATTATATATACAGGGTGTATCAGGTTCGATGATCATAAAGTACGTAGCGTGATTCTTTGCATGATTACATACTTAAAGTTCCTTATCGAAAATGTCGAAAGCTCAAAATTTAAATTGCGTCGTTACGTCATTTATGAACTTTCCGCACCAGCAGTTGATTAAATTCAAAGGGGCGATTACAATCAACACCCCCTGTAATAAAGCCGTGACACCAAGTTCTCAACGTCATACTCACGTGACCAGAAGAGGATTGACTTGGCAAATGGCGCCATATATAAACCATCGTAATTATTAATTATATTTTGTTTATTATATTAACTCAAATTCTGATAAAAATTTCTGTTAATTTTAGAATTGTTAAAAATTATATCATTTTTAATTGTTACAAATGTCAATTTCAATTTTTATTCTTTAGCTGAAATTAAATAATAATGCTAAAATTAAATAAATTGCTATTTTTTTTATTCATTAAACTTTGTGAATTCTTATTTACAAAAATCAACATAATATTTCCATGATTTCTATTTAAAAATCGAGCTCGTGTATTTACTCCATTACATGAGCTGCCGACGACAATCCTCTTCTAATGACGTCAGAAAGTTGGTGTCAAGGCTTTGTTTTAGGGGGTGTTGTTACAATTAAATCGGCGGCAATTGTTGAGATTAAATTACGTTTTCGACAGGTTTTCAGCAAACTTCGCGTAATGTTTAGACCCTTAACATTTGAGTTTTGAAAATTTTGCATAAGGAACTTTAAGTTTGTAATCATGCAAAGGATCACGCTAGGTACTTTATGACCATCGAACCTGATACACCCTGTATAGGGTGTCCAAAAAATCTGGTAACATGGCAGATATCTCGGAAACTAAGCATTGTACGAAAAAATGCCCAAAATCAAAAGTGAATTACTTCGCGGGGAAAATTCATTAGCCAAAAAATTACCCTCCTCCCCCTTGTGAACCTTGAAATCTTAAATAGGAACCCCTATTTTTAATGGTATATTCAGATTGTACACAATATTCGAAAAATATTTTTTCAATTGATCCAACCGTTTAGGAGATAAAGGCCCTGAAAGTGTGGAACTTTTGAAAGTTTTGAACCCAATTTTATCGATGAAGACAGAGATAAAAAGTGGGTCTTGCAAACATTCCTATTCTACTTTTTGATAGTCTTTAAGAATCCGAAGTCAGAATTTCAAAAATTTAAAATTTTTTAGTGCACAAGCAAAATCTTGGGGGCAGCGGTCCTATGGAGACAGGATCTGTGACTGTGTATTGAAAAATATTGGATTTTTGAAATTCTGACCATTCTTAAAGACCATTAAAAAGTAGAATCGGAATATCTGTAAGACCCACTCTCTATCTCTTTGTCTTCATCGATAAAATTGGGTTCAAAACTTTAAAAGTCCCGCAATTTCAGGGCCTCTATCTCTTAAACGGTTGGATCAATTGAAAAAACACCAAGAATAAAACATTTCTCGAACATTGTGTGCAATCTGAATATACCATTAAAATAGGGGTTCCTATTTAAGACTTCAAAGTTACCCCCCCCCCCAGCCTCCCTCACAAGGGGGGGGGTAATTTTTTGGCTAATGAATTTCCCCCGCGAAATAATTCACTTTTGATTTTGGTCATTTTTTCGTACAATGCTTAGTTTCCAAGATATCTGCTGTGTTACCAGACTTTTCGGACACCCTATATAAACTCGTAACTGAATGATAAAAGCACGAAATGAAATGATCAATTTATACTCATTGCTGTTCATCACTTATAATGTTTATATATTTTATTTGTTTTTCTAATTTTTAATTAAGAAATCCTGACCTTCAATATATATTGAAGGATTGGCTTTTTTTAAAGTAGAAAAACCGTTAAAGATGCACAAATACAGTAGTGCCATCTATTATACGGATCTTCACTATAATTTGATTTTCAAAAAAAAAAACAAAAAAAAAACACGTATTTAATTTCGTGTGTACAATCCCACCTAGATGGGAAAAATAACCAATGAGAAGGATAATTTTTGACAACAATTAACGTTAAGGTGAGTTACTAATTTACTAAAAACAAATTCGGTTAATGTCTTCTCTATATGAAATTTACGCATAATATCTTCTTCATCCACGGTGCCGTTATTATACAGGTGTTCTAAGTCTATCCTAGAATGATTGTTTTGCAGTGATTCTAATCTTACATAATATACTCTTTCTGTGAGTGATTCTAATTGTCTAACGTTATTCCTTAACATTTAGAAAGAGCCAGTAAACTGCTTTAATTTATAATGTAATCTCTTGATGGGGACTTTAGAGATAACTTTGAAATTGCTTATTTATATTATAATGTAAATATATATGATACTACTTAACATGACTCATCTTGTCATCTAAAACGCCATTGTTTTATTGGTTCAATAGAAATTCCATTTCCCGACCTATCTATAGAAAGCGAAGTTGTACTTACGTTTGAAGTTCTAGTGAGCGCTGAATCCAAATACATGTATTGTTATTTCGCTTATGTAATTAAGTTAATCGTAAAAGCTGCTGGTCGACGCCCCTGCAAGCATTTACATGCGAATGGTTTCGCCCAATATCCACTCGTTTGAGTTCATTTCTTCCGTTCCCTCAATTTTTCTCTTGACTTAAAGATCAACTTCTATATTACTGGCTCAGAATGCCAGGTTCAGTCTCCTTATACATACGTACTGTCCTTTACAATGTATTTATTCACTAAGGATAAATTTAAAATTTTTAAATCATTTTTTTATTACCATTGTTTCGGCGTCTCGAAATGGAATCTACTGAAATCAGTCGAACAAATATGTTAAAAAAGCGTTGAAAGAATTTGGTCAGTGCCTCTCCTGAATCGCCCAAGACTACTATAAGGAACGCGGATGTAAATGTGTTGTCTGAGTCGTTCGTTTGGTCCTGCGCTTCGACATAACCTTCCAGACCTTTTCTATATTAGAAAAGTATTTTTACAAAAAGAAACTTAAAATCTTTCCCTTTCCCTCTTGAGCATTGCAAAGTGTTAATTTCTGCCATTAATATTTATTAATTTTTAAAAGTACAATTTTGATACTTTCTGGACACCCTACTTACCTTCGGCCAGGTATGAAACTATTAAGAACGGAAAGCTCGGTGAATCACCCCTTACTGTGATAATGGGAAATATCCGATTCGCGGCGACATGCGCAAGGTGTTCTTCTGTATCTCAGCTAACATGCAAACGTGCCTTCACGATTGTTGACAGGCGTACGTTCATAGGTTTAAGCGTTTCCATAAAGGACGAGAAATCCTCAAACTGTCCGGTCTCACCTTGTATTTGGTGTTAAAGGCCCCGTTCCTTCCTACATCATGGCCCCGTCTAAAAAGTCCAAGTGATATCGATGGGTCAGCAACATCCTCGACCGAAAACGAGTAAGATACTCAAATGCTAATGAAAAGCTGACAAATGAAGTTGAAACCGTTCTGCTTTTGATACGAATTAACAATTATAATTATCGATATTTTTTGTTTTCTTTTCCTCTTTTTCTTAATTATAACATCTTTCGTCTTTAATTTATTAACGTCTGTAGGTCTTGCTTAGACGCGCCACAGCTGTCTATCCTGAAGTACTCCATTTTTCTTCACCTGATGGAGAAATTTTCCTTCAACAGTCTGGACAATATTAATTTGATTTTTAATTTAGTACAAAATTATTTGAAATCTGGACGTTTTTTAATAGAACGTGATAAAAAACATTCAATTCGAGAAATACAGGGTGGGCATAAATTATTGGACCATAAGAAACGTTCATAACGTTATTTTTCTAAAAAAAACTATATCTCTATGCGGTTTGCAACAATGAAAAATGAAACTTTCAAAATTTTTATACTAGTCATAGTCACCTCGATATTTTTATACCACCACGAATCAGTCCACCTCGATATGAGCTCCTTTTGTGGCCCGTAAAATATTTAGGCGGTACTCAGTCTCTCTCCAAGTGTTATTGAGCATTTTCTTGGTGATGGATGATATGGTTTGGACGATTCGTCGGAGTAGTTCAGGCAATTCGTTTACAAAATTTCCCCCACAGGAAAAAATCGCGGAGGTTATGTCGGGTGAACTTGGCGGCCAAGAGATGGGCCATCACGGTCCTATCCATCAGTTTGGGAAATGGTGAGCGAGAGTCTCCCGAACGAGAAGCCCCCAATAGGGTGGTGCGCCGTCCTGTTGGAAAAATACACTTGGCTGATGTTCCTCCATGATTGGTAATGCATAATGTTCCGGCATGTTTAGGTAATTTGTGCTGTTCGCTGTTTTATCAGTGAAGAAGAACGGTCCGATCACCTCCTACACACAAATTCACTTTCTCTTTGTCCCGCTCATGTTTGCGTGTAACGTGGATTTTTCCGATCTCCATATCCTGCATTTGTGTCTATTAACTATTCCAGGCACGAAGAATATTGCCTCATCACTAAAAACAGTCTTGGAAAGAAAGCATTGTTATTGTCGATTTTGGCAAGCATTGCTACTGCAAACGCAAAAACGTCGTGGGTTGTCGTCCTTTTCCAGTTCATGAACAATTTGAACTCGACCAGCTTCAAATGAGTATGCAAAACCTTGCAGGTAGTGCTCCCTGGAATGTTCACTTCCAGACTTGCGCGACACGTTGATTTTGCTGGGCTGCGGGTGACGCTTCTGTAGTTTTTTGCAACACTTTCATTCAACGTCGATGGTCTTCCTGTGCCCTTCTGGTGCAACGCATTTCCTGTTGCTGAAATTGTTTGAGTCATCGATTTAATAATCAAGTGGGTCTTCCCCAAATTCCGAACGGTAACATCGTTGAACTTTAATCGGAGAAGAGAAGGAGATGAAGCCAGAAACTGTGGACACAGATTAACAAGAACAACAGGAAACCACTATTCCACATCAGAGGTTTATTGCAACGTATGCGCTCAGCTGATGTGGAATAGTGGTTTCCTGTTGTTCTTGTTTTAATCGGAGATTTTAATTCCCATAACTACCATACACACTTGCTTTCTAGTTATTTTGATTATGGGTAAGAGTAATTAAATAAGAGAGTGGTATATCGAAGGGAGAAAGTAATCAACAAACTATAAAAGATATAATCAATTTAAGATAAAATCTAAAAAAACAAAAAAATATTATAGTAGAATTCATGTTGCTCAAAAGATATTTAATCGAGTGAGTTTAATAGCCATTATAATGAAGAAGCCTCACATTGAAGGGCGTTTAAGATATATTTATATATTTTTAAATTATGAATAATCTAGGTTTTATTTTTCCTCCTCTCCTCCACTGATACTCTATCTGTGTTAAAAACTGGATCCCTTAGACATCAAAAGAATTCAGAATATGAATTCTTGCTTAAGAGATCCTTCACATTTCGGAAATACGTCAAAAATCCTCAGGGGTCCAAATTTGGGAAATAATGTATGATATAGAACAATGATTATTTTTTCCGCCAGAAGCGTGAAAACAACATTAGACCGATTGCCAGGCGCATTATCGTGATGAAAGAGCCAACGGTACCGTAATGCACTGTTCTTTAACACGTATCTACAGGATAAGCATAGCGTCTTTCTCTGATTAACGACAATTTTATACCCTAAAAATATGCTAGATAAAGACATGAAAGTCGTAGCATTACTCAAACCGATTCTTATTTTGTTGTTGTTGTTGTTGTTTTCTTTCTTATTTTCCTATACAGATAGCGTTGTAATCATGGCGTCTATTTAGAAGAAACCCACTGGTTTTGAGCTATAACGAAACAAATTCACCATTTTATAATTCAACTTAAAATTCAGAAAAGAATTCGTCACATTTTAGTTCAACTCATGTATAGTCTAGAATTGTTAACAAGATGGCGCATATACCACTGATGGTTTAGTTTCTCATCAGTTCCCCAATAACTTTCCTGGCCAATAAATCGGAAATGGTGGTCCAGTGCGTTCACTGATCGTTACCACTCTTGAACATCATTTTTGTAGGTGTGTCCCTGTTCCATTCCCTAGTCCCTGATGTTTAAAAATTTGAAGGCAAGGATAGGGAATATTGAGATGTCTATACAGACCCCGTTGGGTTCGATGAAGATTTGATATGGTTAGATGGATCCCAGATTGAAGGGGAATGTTTTAAATCCTTATACAGGGTAGTGCAAATCCTCATAATGTGTTATTTTAATTTATTTACTTTGTCATGAGGGAGACACGACAGTAGCCGTTAGGTAGTTTTGAGCGTTCATGATTCAGTTAACCAAGACCAAACCAACATAAGATGACGTTTCGCGTTTCAGGGTGAGTTTTGGTTTATGCGCAGCAGCCCAGTACTTTGTAACCTAGATCATGGAGATCACGATGAATCGTTAAGATGCTGACAACGGATCTTGCCGCTTGCTAGAAATCCTCCCATACTTGCGTGTTTGTGATATGCTGCTTTTGACATATCAGCCTGGTTAAGACACGTAGTTAAGACACGTCAGTTCAACTTCCACCCTATGGTACATATATGCTCAGCTCCTTGATATTACGAGAGCGTTTGCAGAAATTTGTAGCTGAACAATCGATACACCGTGACAAGTGCAGAGATTTCTACATGACGTCTGCCGGAATTTCACTGTCCTGCAGGTATTCATTTCAATTGAACAGTGCCTCGAAATGAGCGTTGTCGGATTGCAGAAATAACTCATAATCGAGATTTCAAAAGAAGCGTGAAGAACCATGATTTTCTACGACTATAAAAAGGGCCTAAATCCATAGGAGTGATACGAAACTTTACTGAGAATTTGGAAGGGGAGCGAAAATCTCTGAAAGACGATCCCCGCAACGAACGTCTTCCAGATGCAGCCACTCCAGAAAACATTCGCCGTGTAGAGAACATGGTAAAGGCAGGCCCACGTATTACCAGCAGAAACAGGAGTCCCTCCACATCGGATCGACTGTAGTCAATACCATTTTTGGAGTTCATCTTCAACTTAACGAAACGATGTGCGAACAAGACGAATCGCGGTCAGTTTAAAATATCTCATTCCTATTTCTATTTCTAGTTGAGGTCAGGGTTGTCGTAAGATGACTTCCTTCGAATCCGTAGGCGCTTTGTTCCATCTAGGGAATTTTGCGCCGGACCTAGGTTCCAGAAGAACCTACAGGAAGCCAATCTTGCTAAGAAAGCGAGTCAGATTTCCTATAGATTTCTGGTGAATTACCTCAAGTGTTAAGGGATAGCTCAGGGTTGAATGTCTGAAATTCGCAAAAGTAACGCACTCGAACAATATGTAGTGGACAGTTTCTTTCTCCAGATTTACATTTCCTACAGAGTAGTCACTCCTGATAGATGTCATCCTGTGAAGGTGTCTCCTTAGTAGATCATGGCCAGTAAGTAAACCCGTATTATACGTAGCTTGCCTCTGGTAAGTTGTAAAATATTGGATGTTAGGCTCAATGAAGGTTCCTTTATCATGAGCCTAGCATATTTCTGATCGTGATCTGTACCCACCTTTTCAGCATCTCATTGGACATAATGATCTTGCCTTCCCTTGCCGAAATTTACATAGAGATACCGCAAAAAAGGTTCAGGAACAATAGATGTTACTTTAGTACCTTGATACTTCGGTGCCTATAATTGCTTTATGTCCTTGTATCCACACTAATGTTACATTATTATGGAGAGCAAGATCATGCAGAAGTTGTCAACATTTCAAAGTTAATTTGGATGTTTTGGATGTTATTTTAGCAGATTTAATGGCGTTAAGAGCCGTTTGACTGTCATTAAGTATGCAAATCACCTTACATGCGTAAGATATGTCAATGTGCACCTATATACAGAAAATATGGCCAGGTGCCCTATCTCTGTGAAAACAAGTTTTGGGATTACCACAGTAAACACTCGATCCTGCTTTACCATTATTTTGGAGCCCCTTTAGGAAACGCCTATACTCCATTTCTGCTCGCCTACGGGATCGATTATGATCCCGCAGGAGTGCTCAGGGAGAGATTGTACTTCCATTACATCAGAAGGCGTTTGCAGAATGTGGCTGGTCATAATCTGGCTAATGGGGATGAGACTTCCCACCCGGAAAGTTCATCCATAACTCTTGATTACCCAGTCCATAAGAACTTTTCCTGGCTACTCCAGTGATATAAATATCTAGTGGAACCAAGAAGAGTATTACTTCCATAGCTTTGTTGGTGTGGGAAGGACACCTATGATTCCCAGATATGCTATCCTCTGAAAGGAAGCCAGGTTAGTTCTCACGGTCAATTGCTCATTTTTCTGCCACCAAATCAGAGCACAATACATTAAAATAGGTTTAATTGTCGTAACATACAGTCAATGTGCCTCTTCTACAACGCTACAATTCCAGTTTACTTGGTTAATTGTATTTTTAAGATGTTGATTCCTTCGACAGTTTGATCTTACTCTCAAACAAAGTTGGTATTTTATTAGTTTGAATAGTTTCCCTTCTACAGGTAAATGGCACAAATGTAGTCTGTTGAGGGTTGACGCTCAAGTCCCGTTCACTGCACCACGATTACACCTCATGCAAGGCTCCTTGCATAAGGTCCAATAAAATACGTTTATCAATTCCCGACAATGTCATCCGTATAACCTTGGGGGTAGATGCCACGATCGTTGAGTCTAGAAATGAGGTCATCTAGAACCAGGTTCCATAGTATGGGAGAAAGAATTTCACCTTGCGAACAGCCCCTGAATGGTGGAGCCTCAATATCATCCCCCAATAAAGGGGAAATAATGATTCTGCCCGCCAATAGGATTTGTACCCAGATACGTAACAGTGGTTTAATTGCTCTCGAACTTAAAGCATTTGCAATTGAAATATATGAAGTATTATCAAACGCTTCTTCGAAGTCAAGAAAAGCCGCAAGGGGTATTTCTTTATGTGCCATTTTTTCTACCCTCAGTCAGGAATACACCATCGAGGTTGGCACCCGCCAGTTTCTTACGCTGAAGGTTTGCCTGGAGGCGCTTGCGGGCTGGAAGTTGTTGATTGATCGAGAACCTTGACTTGGATCTGGGATAGTCCGATGTATTTACATCTCCTAGTCCTCAGAATCCTCGCATCCGGTTCCGATAGAACGATCACAATGGTTTTCCCCTGCACTTAAACGGTTGACTTCAATTTCTACCAAATTGGAGTCTTCCATTGATCTCTGACAGGTATATTTATTAGAGTAAAATTATTATCCATAAACTAGGATTATAATGCAGGATAGCACGGTCCGTCCCGGGAGTGCCAGTATGCCGCGATAAGGCTAGATACTCCTGAATGTCGCCGGGTATGCAAGAGGGTCCGTCTGAGACACTTTAATTGAAGAGGCATCCACTCCTCAGCATGGGTCGCTTATCACCTCGAATTCAGGAGTTGGTCTGCGTCTCCTTAGTGGTTATTCGGAGATGTCCTGAGTCATTAGGATATTCGAACTATTCGCCACGTGCCGACACATCCGAGTCACTCAAGCCTTGAGATACAGCGTCCTAATTGGAGATGAAACAAGGCTTTATCACTCTTACCCGAGACAAAAGAACAGTCAGAGGAGTGGCTCCACAAAGGAGACCTACCGCCGAAGAAACCGAAACTATTTCGAAGCACTGAAATGTTGTAGTTGCTAGCTTCTTCTCTTGAACTGCTCATGTGTCAACCATTCCCCTCCAAACTGGCAAAACTGTCACTACAGAATATTAGGTAACGAAGTGTGTTTCTACAAATGCTGAAAACTAACGAAAAAAAATCACCCAAGAACTGGATTTCGAGATTTGTCGTGCCATGATGTAAATGCTCATGTTCATCGGGAAGTTTGGACTGTGCGGAGATTTTGCGGAGCAGCTTGTCTCCTGATTACACTAATCACTTACTCGTGGATCTGGATATCTGCGAACTCTTCGTGCTTTAGGTTTCAATGTGAGGTTTTAGGTCTACATATATTTTATTGAAATTGATGTATAAATTATACTGAAACTTCAAATTTTGCCGATCATTTGGAATGATATCGCGGGCCGTACGTTGGACTATTGCGAACACAGGATAGCAAAGCTGTCTCGAAGTGTCCTAAAGAAGTCAAGGGGACAGGGGACAAAGCTGTCTCGAAATGTCCTAAAGAAGCCTAATGATAGGGCAGGCATCCGATTCACAGATCGGGAATTCCTCCTTTCCAAACCATCAGAGAGCTGATGAACACTCATACGAAATTAATAAATTGGACTTCCTTCCGTATTTTCGTTAATATATTTACCTTATGTTTGGAGTATTTATTACTTCCGAAATTTCTGTCGATTATTCAAATATTCTGAGAATATTGAAATGTTTCATTGCACATTTCCAAGACAACATTCGTACTACACAGGAGCGGCGCGAAGCAAAGTAAGCGCCGCATGGAGACGCATTGTTGGATAAAAGGGCACATAAGGTTGAAAAGACGCATATTTGCGATGTTTGCATAGGTTTGGCTGCATGCCACATTATCACATCAACAATGTTACGCAATGTACAAGGAGCTTTCCATGCTCATGGCAATACCAGGAAGGGTCAAGAGACATCAAGTTGCCGTAATGGTTTTTAACCTGAAACAAAGGTTATAAAATCGCTATATTATTTTTATTCTCAATCTGCAATGAATTCAGTACTCCATATGAGACCGGACTTTTGGGACACCCTGTACGAGAGAATTAAAAAAATTGTTAATTAGAATACGAGAAATATACAGGGTGGATACCAAAATGAGCCCCCTCTCCCCTTTATTTTCGTAACCGAAGCAGATATGTCAATTTTGATGAATCCAATGAATAGGAAGATGTGAGTGACCTATTCCATGGTGCACTTTTCATCATCCCAAATATCACCAACAATCACATGTTGAATTTATTAGTTATATACCTCATTATGTACTTCACAAAGATATTTGCATGTTCAACATGCAAATCAAGAAATTACCAAAAATTACCATAATAACATTCACTTTCATGAGGAAAAGCAAATAAAAGGCATCTGTCAGCATATAGAAACCAGGACAATTGCAGGATGGCAAGCTACACTGTTCCTGAAATGGTCAACATGATCTTCTGTTTTGGGTTGTGATTGTTAGTGATCCGTTCATCGGATTTTGTAATTTTTTATTTGTTTTGTTCGGAATTCCATGCTGAACAAGTCTTCAATTGGAATATTTCGTATATCTGTTAGGGTTTTTAAGATACGATTTGAATGTGTCCTAATTTGCATATTTGGAATGATGAAAAGTGCACCATGGGATAGGTCACCCACAACTTCCTATTCATTGGATTCATCAAAATTGACATATCTGCTTTGGTTACGAAAATAAAAGGAGAGGGGGCTCATTTTTGTATCCACCCTGTATATTAATTTCAAGAAATAAGAGTAATAAATTAGTTTCTAAGAAATTCTCCTTTATATAGAGTATAAACTTGGAAAGTATATAGCTAAATAAATAAGATAAAACTTAAAGTAAATTTTTGATCACCAAATTTAATGAAAATAATGGCTGATGTATCATGTATGCGATATAATACAGTTTTCTGCAAGATCTCCATTACTGCAACATTCTCAATACCCTTCTTCAGGACCATCTTTTCTACAATCTTTAATTCATTTGCCTTCTGCGAGATTTTCATTTCTACAGCATCCTCAGTTCACTACTTCAGCATCTTCATATCTGGACTGCATCGCATACATCGTACATCAACCAATATGTGGACTAAATTTGGTGATCAAAACTTTATTTTAAATTTATTTATTTATCTATCTATTTACTTTCCATTTTCATTTACTATATGAAGGAGAATTTCTTAATTCAATCATTTAAAATAAATTTTGTCGCTAGCATTATTTTTGTAGTTTTCTTTTGCTAGGACTTAAACCGTTTCCCTAATTCAAAACGTGTTTCTTTCCTATCAAGGCAATGAAGGGTTGAACCATTTTATTTTCATTCAATGGACCTGGTCTCCTACGTCTACTCCTTCACCATTTTTTTTTTCAAGAAACTAATGTTCCATCTTACCTGATTTGCATCCGCAAAAGGTTCAAGGAAACCTATAAATAAATTGCTCCATTCATTAGCCACCATTCAACTAATGGTGTTGTTATCATTCACTATTACCATAACAGTAAAATTTTCACGAAGCAGTCGCTGCATAAATCACGGTATTAATTCTAATCTCTGCTGCCATGTCACATATAATAATACCAATTTTTTTCAAAGATATGATATCTGTATGTAAAATTTTTTTAATTTGTTTAATATTGAATAAAAAAATTAAAATAACCGTTTTCTAATTAATTTTTATGGGATAATGGTGGTTCATTAATTGACCAATTAAGGTATTGAGAAATTGAGGGACAAAGCAAGGCGAGCCCTACTTAAAGACTGCCTTTTGTCAAAAAGGTTGATTACAGAAAAATTGAAGTCAATGTTCCGCCTTCATTCAATTTTTATAAAGATTGAATTAAAATAGGTGATATTTTGCGACATAATTACTGAAGTCTAAATAGACAATAAGCGTTTTCTTACGAAGAAAAAAATCAATTAGAGTGAGCGACAAAGGAGAATTACTTTGAAGATGGTTAAAAAATAATCAAAGAATTAAAAAATACATGTATAATCTAAATATCGTCGCCAAAGTAAAATCTTTTGAATACAATAAAATACATTAAGTTTTAATTAAAAGATGTACTACAAGACAGATAATAATTTTTCTTGTGAATAAAAATAAAGACGTTCGGGCGAACATTGAAGATGCAGAATTCTTTGAAAAGTCAATAAAAATTTTATTAAATATATTAATGAATATGCATGCATAGGATAATTTAAAGATTATAAATATTCAACGAGCATAAATATTCAATAAAGATTCAACGAGCATCCCGACGTTTTTACTTTTAATGACAAAAAATGTTATTAACAAGAAAAAATATTTTCTACCTTTTCGTACATTTTGTATTTAAAACTTGAAAACGTTGTTTTTTAAAAAAAAAAAATTTAATATACAGGGTCTTTATAATTAAAGTTCCATTTTGACATGGCCATTAAAAAAAAACTACTGGACCAAAAGCTATAATACTTGGTAATATTATACAAGAGGGCATGGGAAGTTCATACCCACCAAAAAAAAAAATTAGTTCAAAAGGTCACCACCAGCATGGAATGGCGCTCTATGCAATATTCGTATACGAAATTAGACACAGTAATCCGGTGTAACCTGCTTTCAGTAAATGGTGGAGGCTACATTCAATATGTAACTAATTTTAGTAACGATTAAAGACTTGTTAACCTGTGTTTTCGTGTCTAATTTCGTATACGAATATTGCATAGAGCGCCA
>JAHWFO010006418.1:4519245-4533655 GCA_023313115.1 Rhysida immarginata | reverse complement strand
ATTTTTTTTTGGTGGGTATGAACTTCCCATGCCCTCTTGTATAATATAACCAAGTATTATAGCTTTTGGTCCAGTAGTTTGTTTTTTTTTATGGCCATGTCAAAATGGAACTTTAATTATAAAGACCCTGTATTTTATGCTTTTTAGTTTGTTTGTTTTTTCGAAACTCTATTTATTCTCATAATCAATTGTGATCAAAATATCATATACAGGGTGGCCAAAAGGAGGTCTCTCCAACATTATAAACTTTTATTACAAAGAAACTACTACAGCTACCGCTATATGGTTGATCTAAAGACTAACTCTACATGATTTTTTTACAAAGTCAATACACTTATATATGTGCCCGCAGAATGTCTAAGCGATATTCAATTCCGCACATGTATATTTTGCAACATTTCATGTGTAACACCAACAATAGCGTCAGTAATCCTTCTTCTCAATGTGTCCAGATCAGATACAGGTGTTGCAAATACTTTTTCCTTGATATATCCCCACAGAAAGAGTCTTAGGGGATTATATCCGGTGATCGTGGGGACCAGAATAACGAAACATCGCGCCCAATCCACCTGTCAGGAAACATATCATCAAGAAAGTCTCGAATAAGTAGTCCCCAATATAGTGGTGGGTCATCTTGTTGAGAATGACCATGAAAATATACTGCTCTTTCTCCTGAACTGATCCATTTTTACGTATTGCGATTGCAGTTCCTCCATCTATTTATAACAAATAGAAAAGATCTTCGTGAAAAGATCAGTCCCTCTCTTGCGACCAACCATACACCTGTAACTATAACAGTTTCTTTGTAATGTTGGAAAGACTTTCTGGTCACCCTGTGTATAGACTCGAGCAACAAGACCAAAAGAAAAATATCAGTTTCATGCATTTGTACACGATTCACAAGTGTTTTAGAAACATCAATACTAGATCCTGATGTTGTCGTTTCAACAGCATTTTCAGTGTTGAAAGTGAACGAAGTCCTTACATATATCGTCGCTGATACTGCAAAATGTCCTACCAAATTTTTCAAGAGGAACAAAAAACATGTTGACTCGTCAAATTATTACAGGAAAAAGGGTAAAAACTTTACGCAATCCGAACTTAATTCTCGCACTTTATTCACACTGTTAAGCCGATGACATAATACCTTACGTCACATGACTAATATATACTATTATCTCGATTCCTATTGGAGGGATCCATACGTTCTTTTGCAGGTACAAGCGGAAGGTCTTTCTGTTCAGTATAATGTAATAAAACCAAATACAAAATTTTTGACGTACGGCATTTTGCAGTATCAGCGACGATATGTGCATGGGATAATGCGAGTTCCTCTATGTATTTGCCGTGGAAATCTGAAGCGTTGTCCCAGTCTCCTGCCGGGGGATATTAATTAAATGAAAATAAGTTAATTTTAACTCTTTTTGAAAAATTTAAATTTTCATAACCTAAATTGTATTGTCACCGGAAATGAATCAGTGTGCCCCAAAAGTTGGAGTTATTTGAGCATGTACATGATTATAGATGATGAATTGAGTAAAAGATCTGATCCAAACAGGAATGTCAAGTTGAGAAAAACTTTGGAAAAATCATTTAAAAGACAATCTGAAATTCCGACTAGAATGTAATAAGGTTTGGTTTGTTTTGGTATTAACGTCCTTTTCAACTGCTATGGTCATTTCAGGACGGCGTTATAGGGGCCGCAAATTTTGCCTCGCAAGGGTTCTTTAAACGAGCGGAGAAATCGCCCTGCTCCCGACCAAGTGCGCATGCGCGTCAGATTTTGAACTCCGTCAGATTTTACCTGAACAATACAATCGATCATCACCGCCGTATGAGGACGAAGAACGCCGAAACCATTTGTATCCATGAATCTTTTTTTTTCTTTTAATTTATTAATAATCTGTTTATACTAAAAAATAAACAATAGTTAAATGGTAGGTTTTTAAAATTTACTGATTTACCCTTTTTGCTTATTGGATACTGTATTATTGTAATTATCTATTTCAGTGAAACCGTATAATTTTTTTAAACGCTCAATTTTATTTGTTGTTCATGTTAAATATGTGTTATAAAGTATATATTTTTTTTAATTTTGTCCACACATCTTTATGACAATTTTTTATAACTCCTAAAATGCTTCAAATTCATGCTTCCGGATACAAATGGTTTCGGCGTTCTTCGTCCTCGTACGGCGGTGATAATCGATTGTATTGTTCAGGTAAAATCTGACGGAGTTTGAAGAAAACTTCAGAAGTCCACGCGCATGCGCACTTGATCGGGAGCAGGGCGATTTATCGGCTCGTGTTCTTTAATTAACGTGCAGCCGTCAAACGACTACACAGGACCAACGGCTTTACTTCCCTTCCGAAGGAAGTGCGTGATCTCAGGATTTCCCCCTGAAAAATCCTCGTCGTCCTCGGCCGGGATCGAACCCGCATACTCGGGCATCAGAGGCGATCACGCAACCGCTGAGCCACCGAGGACGATAGAATGTAATAAAAAGTAACACTTCTGTTTCGGATTTTCTGTGTACTTATTCTAAAGAGGACATAATTGGAATTAATTTTTTATTGTGTTTTAATTGTAAAAATTCTCATCATACATAGTAAGTCTTAAACGATTCAATTTACATTCTATTTTTTTCTTATTTTTTAAAGAGATCTCTGCATGAAAAAATATTGACTATCATATTGACTTCTTATCAGCATAAGAAGAAGTTGATACTGGTGTCCGATTCAAAAATAAAAGTTTGGAGAAAGCCCCTTATCGTTTTGTTTATTTTTGAGAGCAACTGAAATTCAACTCATTCTATCGGCGATATCTTTCTCAATTTTCACGATATTTGCTTAGACTTTTTATAAAATTGACAATTTGGTAACGCATGCGCATGCGCAGTTAAACATTATTTAGTAAAAATGCTCATATTTCATCAAATATTTAATATTTTTCTATTCTGATTGCAGGGTGTTGTCTGTACTGTAGTTTGTCAAGTTTTCTGAAAATGGCATTGCATTGGGTTGAAAATCCTGCGTGTTATAAACAAAAAACTTATGAAAACATTTCGACCTTTTTAAAGAAACCTTTATATCTCCATGAATATACGTGCTATTCTCATACAAATGAACACAGAAAAGTAAAACAAGCCTCTTAAGCATATGCTGCAGCTACAATGCATTTCAAGCATTATTTTTTACAGGGTGATTCCAAACATTATTTTTTTGGTTCACTTCTTTGCTGGTCCCCTATTTGCCTTCGGGTGAAAACCTTCGCTGAAATATATGAGGTGTAACATCCTTTTTACACCCCTGAAATTTCAGGATAATTCGTAAAGTATTTTTCTAGATATTCGACAAAACGTCTAAAAATCGAAAGTGTCCAATTACTTTCTTCCAATCAGTGTATTTTCAATATTTCAATATATAATGCTCAACTTCTAAAAAAAAACAAAAAAAAAAAAAAAACAATTATATAATTATTTCAGATTGTGTTATTATGAAATATAAAGGGCTTTATACAAATTTCCATATAAATTTTTATGACGTTACAATTTGGTTACGATTTTGCTCACACTTATTTCTTTGTTCCAATGTCGCCTTTGATCGATGTATAAATTTTCATCATATTTTTCTCATACAAGAATTGAAAATTGACAGAAAAGGACACGAAATTTCCTTGTTTTATATAAAAACAATGGAATTATGTCAACATGTCATTCTCATAATAGCCACATTACGTAGGCAAAAAAACAATAGCTTTACTCTACTTTCTTCAGCTCAACAAAGATCGTAAAAGGAAGAAATTCGTTCTGTTCAAATTAAACCCGTTTAATTTAATTTATATTGAATTTTACGATACACTGAAATTAATGCGTTCCTTAATCGGTTCTCAATCTCTCGTACTACTAAATTATAGCTCCAGGATTTTCAAGACAATAGCACCTGCCGCCGCTGTCATTCACTAATTGAAATGGGAATGACATTCTTTTCGGGTTGAATAGGTTTGAATGTTAATTGTCTGTCAGGAGAGCTCACCTCGTTTTTCCAACCCGTACACACGTAATAGGAGGCCCACACACATTCACACGTTCGCTTAGACAACACCCTCCTTCGCAAAGGCGTGGCGCCTACGGTTCTCCAGTGGCCATAAGGTCCATCTACACGGACACAAACAGGTGCAAGGTCTCGATCGTAAGATAAAAGTCGATCCGACTCCCAAGCGGCACTTGCAAACTACACGATTACCTTGGACCCAATGCTGATTACTTGGCGACTAACAAAACCTGAGGCCTTGGCCCTTGCATTCACCTTCTCTCAAGCGGCAGGGACACTTCATCGGATTTAGCCATCCTTCACCGCCGCCTTCCTACCCCCCCGAAAAAGCCCCAGCCTTATCGTATTTCTCCTAACGAATGTCGATCAATTATTTGTTAAACTGTTTGTCGACTTGTGTCACGATCTGAAGTTGTTTATTTGCTCTCGTTGAACCCGATTATAAATGCTATCGTCGGCCAAACTAATAAAACATTTATCCACAAAAAGTGCCTTTTTAATTGGGGATGATCATCCAGATAAGATGATCGCACATTACTTTTAAGCCAATAATTATTAAAGTAGATTTTTAAGGTGGGTCAATGAAAACGAAAAATATTCATCCGTCCTTTCATTTGAGAGGTGTTGATGCCTTGAAAATATATTACTCTCAATTTGGAATAATTCCAAAATTAAAATTTGATCCATCTCCACGACAAAAGGAAATCACACAGCACCTGCTTTAAGCAAAACACATTTATAGGGAAAATTACTTAAGCAAAGACAAATGTGCATGAAAAATTAGTTATCGTAATTAAAAAATCATTAATTATTATTAAGTAAGAGAAGCATGGAACTCCTTATTAGTTTTACCATGTTCGTCTGTACCTTCAAATCGTTTTAACCAGAAGCTTGGGCTCCCGGGGATTTTGTAATGTTCTAGGATACTTCCCTACACGAAATTGGACCCTATATTCGGGCGGCCCCCGTGCAGTACCTATACGTTCAGACGGCACTGTGTACTTTTCATTATCCCTGACATCTTTAAAGAAGATGCTGAAAACTGTTATATAGTTTACTCTAAGCAAGCATTCTATCATCACTATTTCAGAGTTTGATTCAGACTGGCCCACTGAGGTCAGTCAGAGTTATGGGCGTCGATTAACTAACTCGTTTATTAATTTTTTATTTGTGGTCTTCACTATCTTCGCGTTACGAGTTTAACAGCTGAACCAGAGGATTGAAGCAATTAAAATTGAACGATTTTGACCTTCAACTTCTCTTCGAGATACCGTTCCTCCACCATTATCATCAGCTTTGTAGTCCTCTCAGCTTTGTAGGTCGACGTTTCCAAACTCTCTTTTAAGGTGTCCGAGCTACGGAAGTCCAAAGGGACTTAACCGGGATGGATGAAACTGGGAACACCTTGATTCCGGTTTCTGCATAGCAGGCCAGTGAAGAACGTGAAATATGAGATATGACTCGTCGCTTTATCCATATGTGGATATACTCGATGAGCGTCTACATCGTAGAAACGGGGAACTTCTTGATGGTAAATTGCGTCCATTAACTTCAGTTGGAAGAAGGCAGAGTTGATTTTAACGTTAGTAGCCACTTTGTGAAAACCTGAGCTTACCTAGAGCGTAATATGCAGCTGCAATTATAATATGAAATAGTTTAAGAAAATGATATAAGAATAAAAAAGAAACAAAAATCTTTCTCTGTTGACATTGTCTTTTTTTTCTGGTATAAATCAGGTTTCACCTCTACCCTTAATCACTTCTTTCCTTCTAGAGTATCTTTGAGCTTTAACAAAAGAAGGCCAAATTAACAGTGGAATACTCTAGGTGTCACGTGACTAACTATATTCTACGTGGCAGCAGGGTAAGGAAGGAGGGCGTGTTAGATAATTTTAATTTTGCAACTAATGCTTCATACAACATAAAATATCGATTAATAAAGTTTGTAATTTGACGCTTGCAAATAACACAAAAGTTTGATGAAAATATTCTCAATAAAATATGACAAATACAAAAGTTGCGTGTCTTGATGTCTCCTCTAGCGTAGTCGAACCAGAAAGGGTCCATAGCCCACCATGAGGAGGGTGGGATTCCGTTCCAACTACCGAAAGAAAAACGACACATTAACACTTCTATTATCATTCATTAAATAGGCTGAGAGACGATAAATGAGGAAACTAAGAATTTGCGACGTTAACAAATCTAAATATCGTTATTTGCTTACTATTTCTTTTGAGGTGAGGGACTTCAGACATAAGTCCTACGTGATATCAAAATGGCTGGGTCGCTCACAAAATCCTATCGGAAGCGGGCTCAGATTCCAAGTGGTCCAGTAAGGAAACTCGGTTGAGGTTGGCAGCTATGTCAAGAACAGAATACAAAAGAAAAGATATTGAATAAACTGGACACCAAAGCTATGACACATCATACGGACGATTGCGATAGCCAGATATAGCTTAAATTTGCTAAGTTCATCTCGTGAGTTGATAAATCTCGATAACAACACAGTTTAACTTAATTCCAAATATAAACGTGCCCTTACACTTCTTATTGAGGGAGTAGGGACGCTCCGCTCTGCCGCTTGCTCTCCTTCGAGCTCTTCAGTTAAATCCACAATGCCTTCGGACGGCGTTCTCTCGGGGTCTCCCTTTCTTATTGCTGGAATTCGTTCCACGTTGACACTACTGCTCGTAGAATTTCCTCTTTTCTTCGTTCTCTATACCAAGCGTGGAATTTTCTTAATTTAGGAGAATCGTCTCTTTCAGTATCATTTCCTCCATTTTCTACTGCTCGCTGTGTACTCGTTCGCGCATCTTTTCCTCCTGTCTGCCTCCTTTTTCTTCATTCGCCTTAGCAGATCTTTTTACAACCTTTCCAAATGGTTGCTGAATCCTGTCTTCTCTCCACCTTTTCTCTTCTCTTCCGATCTTCGACTCGTCGGTCTCTTTCTATTTTCCGCGGGGGTGGTTTTTCTGTACGGCGCTCAATTTTATTATTCTCCGCCACTTTTCTTAATTTTCTTGCATTCCTATGATATTTCCATCGCTTGTCGATCGATCTTCATTATAAAGCGCTGACACTAAGTGATTTATCAATGTGCAGGCCTTCTCTCACGGAGGTGTTGCCAGGGACCATGCCTATCGATGGCACCGCTCTATCACGAATATGACTAAGAAAAGGCTGAATTGGCTACGGTTTATTAGTAAAGTGTACTTGAATGCTGCCCCATTCTTATCCATGTCTTTTACCAAGTTCTTTTGCAAGGCCGAACTTGACATGTAAAAAATTGACCTACCGCGGACATGAACCGCTGATATAGACTACTAGCAAAGGTACCCGGCGTTGCCCGGGATAATTACACTTGTAGGTAAACAGAACAAACTCAAAAAATTAAATTAAATTTTGCAATATCTTAAAATGCTTAGAATTAATACAGTAAAATTCTTAATGAAAATTCGAAAAATTAAATTTTAAAGGCTCACAATGGATGGACCTCTCCAATAATTTCTTACTCACGTAATCTTACTTCAGATGTACACTTGATGTTGTTGCAATTTCCACTCTTCTCTCGATGTGTTGAAGCAAAACTTGGCCATTCACCACTTTTTGTAGTCTAGCGGTCGCGATTCTTCTATTTACTTGCTTCCCATTTGCACGGAGCTAAAGGAGTGCTTCCTCTGTCGTCTTTTCACTCTTTCTCAATAGTCTGCTAACTCTTCATTATCTCCAGTTACTGATCATTTTTTAAGATTTGCAAGAAATTGTTAAGTACTAAGAATTCTCTTTTCTAAGAAAAAACCTGAATAACAGGAATTCTGTGCATTGTTACAAATTGAAACTATTGCATCATCATTTTATGTTCATTGTTATTGGTGAATTGCGCGTTGATACCATTGTTGATGCGAACACGACGGGCCTATTGTTGCACAAATTTTGCCTTGCATTGTTGGTCATGAGATATCTGTTGCTGGTCCGAGCGTAGTGTGAATTGCGTGTTGACACCATTGTTGATAACTATTGTTGCACAAACTTTGCCTTGCATTGTTGGTCATGAGATATTTCTCATTAATATGCCTTGCCATAACCATAAATATCGATTTTTTATCAATAATTATTATTCTTTCGAAATCTGAGATAGACAGTGACCTTCCTCATGCTTTGAAGGTCATGTATGCGAAATTTCATCAAGATCGGAATAAAACTGTAGACTTGTATAAGAAACAAACAAACAAACCCACAAACAAACCCACAAACAAACAAACATCCTTCTTTATAGAACTAGCAGAGGACCCGGCGTTGCCCGGGATAATTATGCTTGTAAGTAAACAGAACAACCTCAAAAAGCTAAATTAAAATTGGTTAATTAATAACTCAATCACTACAATATAGAGCGAAGGGACTATCCCTTCTAAGAAAAATCCGAAAGACAGGAATTTACCTCTTCACTGAAAAAATCCATTCTAGATGATATACCGGGACTTGATTTACCGAAAAAAAAATTTTTAAAGGCTCACAATGGATGGACCTCTCCAAGGATACTTTCTAGTCTAAATAATTTTTTACTCACGTAATCTTACTTCAGATGTACACGTGATGTTGTTGTAATATCCTTTCTTCTTTCGATGTCTTGAAGCAAAACTTGGCCATTCATCACTTTGTGTAGTCTAGCGGTCGCCGATACTTCTATTTACTTGCTTACCATTTGCTCAATACAGCACGGAGCTAAAGGATGCTTCTTCTATCGTCGTTCACTCTTTCTCAATAGTCTGCTAACTCATTATCTCCAGTTACTGATCATTTTTAAAGATTTTCAAGAAATTGTTAAGTACTAAGAATTCTCTTTTCTAAGAAAAGCCTGAATAACAGGAATTCTATGCACTGAATTCTATATTGCACAAACTTTGCCTTGCATTGTTGGTCATGAGACATATATTGTTGATCCTTGCATAGTGTTTGTGAATTGCGTGCTGATACTATTGTTGATACCTATTGTTGTACAAACTTTGCCTTGCATTGTTGGTCATGAGATATTTCTCATTAATATGCCTTGCCATAACCATGGATATCGATTTTTTTTATCGATATTTATTATTTTTCCGAAATCTGAGGTAGACAGTGATCTTCCTCATGCTTTGAAGGTCAAGTATGCAAAATTTCATCAAGATCGGAATAAAACTGTAGATTTGTATAAAAAACAAACAAACAAACCCACAAACAAACCCACAAACATTCTTCTTTATATATATAGAAGAAGATGGGGAACACTCACAGCAATATGCGGTTAATATGAGAGTGTCATTTTAATCTCAGCCCCTCTAGACGATTAAAGACTTGTTAACCTGTGTCTTCGTGTCTAATTTCGTATACGAATATTGCATAGAGCGCTGGTGGTTTGAACCTTTTGGACTAATTTTTTTTTGGTGGGTATGAACTTCCCATGCCCTCTTGTATAATATAACCAAGTATTATAGCTTTTGGTCCAGTAGTTTTTTTATGGCCATGTCAAAATGGAACTTTAATTATAAAGATCCTGTATAATGATATAATCATTTACATATCAATCGAGGATTTGTTATTTTAATTAATTTTTAAATAAATGCTCTAAAGTGTCTCAGTACTTGACAATGCCCAAAATTAAAAGTTCCACCAAATGATGCCATCATAACATACATGGATTATCGTACAGAGATTTACCACTAATACACTACTGTTTATAAAAATCGCAACACCCTGATGGAATAGCCCAATCTGCATTAAATTTGGAGCATTTGCATATCATGGGTCAGAAAAGAAACCATTAGATTTTCAGGTCAATACAATGCGTTTTATTGTCACATTAGTATCGGGTGAAACCACCCTGAGATGCAATTACAGCCTCTAAACGTCGTGGCATTGAGTCAAACAAGCTCTGAATAAGGGCCTGGGGAATGTCCTGCCATGCTCTGTCATTCAGCTTGCCACTATTGGTGTTGATGGGCCCATTGCAACCTGAGGCGCCGGTGGTTTTGAGTCAAAGGAATCCGCAACAATGGTACTCGTGCCATCAATCCTCTGGAAATCAAACGGCGTCGTACAGTGCTAGCAGACATTGTCCTGCCTACTGTAGCACCCCACTGTTGTGCTAACACTGTGGAAGTGGCTGTATGATCTGCTACACACATGCGATAGATGTGTCTGTCATCTCGTGGTGTCGTCGTGCTGGGTCTTCCTGAGCCTGGTCTTCGGTGTGCCCTGTTCTCTTCGCTCCACTGCCTCCATGCACGCATAATTGTCAATGCATTACGTCCTACACGAGCAGCAATGTCATGATACGACCATCCTGCTTCACGCAGACCAATTATGCGTCCTCTTTCAAAGTCTGTCAGCTGTTGATATGGTACCCTTCGTCGTTGTCGAGGCATGGTGTTCTTTCAAGCAATTACTCTGAAAATCTAATCATTTATACTCTGACCCATTGTATGCAAATATTGCAAATTGCATATGGATTAGACCATTCCATCAGGGTGTTGCGATTTTTATAAACAGTAGTATAAAAATATGTCAAACTTACCTTCTTAACACTTAGGCTTATAAAATAAACTCCACACAAATGAGACACAACCACGCAGAGCAAAATCGGTCATCTGAAGATATGAGGCACCCTTTCTTACTGCACCTGTAACTGTCACTAGTTAACGCTGTCACAGGCGTAAATTTGAATAGGAATGTAAATGTTCCATTCTTCCGCTGCTTAAGAACGAGACTGAAGTTATAAAACAAAACAAAAGACTAGGATATTATCTGTTCTTCATTTACAGGTACGCCCTTTTATCATCGATACAACTAGTAGCTTGATCTTGTGGTACAGCTAAAGACTCGGTGTTGCAACCCTTTGTGAATCAAGATCTGTGAAGAAACGAACGGTTGCAGTTTTATCTATCGTGAGGGGAGTAGTGATCGGGGTGGAGCAGGTATCTAATGAGATACCAAACAATGTTTGTCTCAGATCTTCGAAACCCAACACTTTGTTCTTTCACCATACGAAGTCCCTGTATCGACTACTGAACTAAGTATGCTGTGGCATACATACCCTTACCAGTATGTTATTGCTCCATATGATTCTGCATTGTTTCCTCACATGAAAATTAAGTTGAAACGGAGGCGATTTTTAAGCAATAAGCAGTTCTTGGGATGATGATTGATTTGATGATTGGTTCGAAGTGAATTTGGTGTGGTGGAAAATACTTGTAAAGATTGCAAAAATTAAACATGTATTAAAGAACTTTTCTAGCACCCTTTCAAAAATAAACATTCAAAAATAAATATTGTTCCTGTGGATAAGCTAAGATCTCTTCATACGTGTCGCCGAGATAAAATGATTGGAGATTGATGAGATAAAGTAAATTTGAGGCATTAAATGTGGTGAAAATGTCCTATTGGAATCTTTTTAAGACACAAAAATTTACACACTATCGGTTTCTTTATGTGCTTAGGCAACAGACACACTATTGCCTGTTGCCAATTTTTTCCCATTTTCTTTTACTTCAGATTCGGATAGAGAATGAAAAAGTAAAAGTTAAAAATAGGTATACATATCCTATCTATTCGGGAACATGGACAAATTTTGGACAAAATGTTGAGTCTCTGCTATTATACAGGGTGTTTACTAAACATACGGCAAAAATTCAAGGGATGGTTCTTTGGGTTATCTTAAGAATCTTTTGTCTTTTGATGAGTTTCGGAATGCCGCTTTGTTTCGGAATGTCCCTATGTGCTCTTGATCAAGCTTTTTCCTGCGGTAAAGCAATATCCTCTTTATTTCAGAGGGTGTTGGGTAAAGCCCTTTTGAAGACGATAAAGCAACGACAGTACACTTGTACAAAATCGTTATGAGTCTCCAAGTTTACCTGCAAAAACTATCTTTAGTTACTATCATGAGTAAAGCATTATAGACTCCTGAAATCAGGGCAATCATGTTTGGACACCCTATACATTTGCATCGATTTATATAGTTTTTTATGCCATTGATTTAACCTTTCATCAAAAGTATAAGTTTAATAAGATGTAAACAAACTTCCGACCATTCCATGATTTGGTGTCAGAATGTGTCCAATAAAATATATGGACTTTTCTGGAAAGGTTTTTACATGGAAGTCTTAACTTTTGATGGCTTTGAACTTGCTTATTTCTTAGAAATAGGGAAGAAAGTACAGTTTGAAATTCGTCGAGGTTATCTAAGAAAAAGGAAATAATTTGTTAAAGCCAGATCAAGATTTCTTTGTGCGCTGTAAATGAATCATATTGATGTGTAATAACAGAATTATCGAGAATATTTGTATATTCAAGTCAACAGTGGAATTACAGTGCTGAACAGAATTATAAACAAAAAGATCTATATCAGCGTTTTACATATCATTTTTCAAAAATAAATTTACCACTTTGCTGATTGTCATTCGTATATTTTGAAAATTGTATGAACAACGACAATAAACTCATAATTTCACTTGGACAAAATTATAAACTCACCCTTAAAAAACAGAAGTATGGCGATTATTTTTCACACACTAGTACTTCTGGTCCTCCATTGCTTCTTAAGACTTCAAACATCCTGTTTGGCATCGAATCGACAAGTTCATGTAAGTCCTCAATGGTGATAGATTCCCATCGTTCCATGATGGCAGTGGTGAGCTCCTGAGTAGTTAGGAATTGCAGATGATCTTTATAAACATGACGTGCTAGTTGTCTCCATACATTCTCAATTGGGTTAAGGTCACGGCCAACATAAAATATTTATCTGCTGCTCTTGAAACCATATTTTCGTAAGGTTGGAGCGATGGCATGGAGCATTATCTAGCTGAAAAGACCAGTTATCTCCACCAAACATTTCATCACAGTTTGGAAGTTGACTTTCCAGCAGCACTTTGTATCTCGCAGAGTCCATGCGTCCATTGATCACTACCATATCACTTTTACCCTGAGCAGAAAACGCCCCCAAAACCATTACTGAGCCACCCCCATTTGACGACTCAGTTTAAGCTGTTCATCTTGTCTGATATTATATCAATAATAGTCCCATCCATCGGGACCATCAAGGTTGAATTTCTTTTCATCAGAGAACACCACTGTGAGTACCGCTCGTGAGTCCATGACATTTGTTCTCTACAAAACCCCAATCTTGCATTTTTGTGAGTTTGGTTTATAGATGGGTTTCTTAGAAATTTTTTGTAGACAATAGAGAGTTAGTTTTTTTTTCGTTACGAGAATTCAGTTACGAGATATTAAAGCAGTGTGCTCGTGCAAAAATTTCTCGTTAACGGCAAATCTGCTATTTTGTGGGTTTTTTTCGTATCGAATGCGAATCGAAGCAACCAACGAGATATAATACTACGGTACAAGTGGCTCCATCTAGTGTCAGAAAGGGAATATTTTTTACCGTTAGGAAATAAAGCAAGGACGCTAAATTCAACTGTATTACTCTAGGCGAAGTAAAAAGTACTCAGAGGGATTCCATTTTCCATAAATAGATCATTGAGGATGATAACTGGTTGCTAACTGACTCATTTTGTCGGATAAAAAGGCACAAACAGGCACTCGACTAAGCGAGAGAACTAAGATGGAGGATTTTTGGCCGGATGTTCTCGCTATGCACAAACTGCGCATGAACAAGGATCTCGTTACGCAAACGACATTTGCCAACGAGATCGAAAAATTTTTTCGTGAATTTTTTTCGCAACGTACGAGAATCGTCTAATTTTAACGGAAGTGACGTCAAATTTTTTCGTTTTCGTACGAAAAATTTCTCGTAACGAAAAAAAAACTAACTCTCTAATGTTTGGAGATTGTTGCAGAACCCATGTAACAGTGCGCCGAGAGCAGTCACGGGAAAGGACATCTGCAATGCGTCCAGCAGAAAGATTGCTTCCAGTTGCCAGTCGTCGAATATGAGATTTACACTGCTTTGCAATGAAATTGCCCCACCAACAAGGAGTTATCTGACCTTATCCATATTTAATAGGAGAGTTCGTCTACCAATAATTAGATGCATGCTCACGGGACATGGCCATTTGGGTTGATACAGGGTGTCCGGGTGCCTGTATAGGCTCATCAGTTGACACCTGTGCGAGACGTTCCATGCAGTAGGGAGGAAGTAACTGCCTCGTGAACGTACAGTACTGTAATCCGTACAACTGTCTCAATGCCGCGACGAGGACAACGACAACCGTTCACGCATTTAACGGACTTTGAACGAGGTCGGATTATTGGCCTCTCGAGGCTGGATGGTCAACCAGATGGATTGCTGTCCATGTGTCGCGGGACGCACGGACGGTAGGCCGTGTTAAAGTGCCTTCTTTAGTATATAAACTATCCTACTTAAAGATA
>JAHWFO010006418.1:4492578-4514245 GCA_023313115.1 Rhysida immarginata | reverse complement strand
GCAAGTACAAATGCTACGCAGGGACCCCACACGTACTTTCATATATCTGGATGAAACGTGGGCTAATGCACACCATGGCCGTGAAAGACAGTGGCATCACGACGGGAAAAGCTGTGCTCAACCAGGGAGCTCGGAACCCTACCGCGGGCGTTTCATTCCTACGGGTAAAGGCTCCCGTCTCATTCTTTTGCATGCTGGAAGCGATAAAGGGTTTGTGAACGACTGCTGTTTATTATTTCGGTCAAAAAATAAATCCGCAGATTACCATGACGAAATTAATGGGGATTGTTTTCATGAATGGTTTAGAACAAAACTGCTGCCAAATATTCCGAAAAATTCAGTAATCGTCATGGAGAAGGCCAAAGCGCCGTGCAGCAATACAAGGAAATCGGATATGATAGAGTGGTTGGCCCTACGAGGAATACATACCGAAGCAAAAATGTCAAAAGGTGAGCTGTACGATGTTATCAAACAACACAAAACAGCGAAGCACTATGTTATAGATGAACTGGCTAGCGATGCCGGCCATTTAGTGATAAGACTACCTCCTTATCCCTGTGATCTCAATCCCATTGAACTTATTTGGGCACAGGTAAAAGAATATATACGGAAGAAGAATACAACTTTCAAGATTGCTGATGTTGAAAAACTAACGAGAACGGCAATTGATAATGTAACTCCTGAAAATTGGAGAAAAGCGATAGAACACGTTTTGCGTGTGGAAGAACGATATTGGGAAACGGACTGTTTGATTGAAGATCAAGTGGAGCCTTTAATAATTCATGTTAATGGAGAAGACAGCAACAGTGAAGAAGAAGAAGAAGAGTGGAATGACATTAACGTTCTACCACAATCTCCTTAGCCTGAATTTAGATATAATTCAAAAAGTCTTTTTCAAGACTATACATTCTCATGGCCAGCAAATAAACGAAAGAGATATCGTTAACTGTAATGGAAAACGTATCATAAAACTGTATTTTATTAAAAAAAATAAAAAATAAGATAGCATCTTTAATAAAACCTTATAATTCTTTAAAAAAAACAAAAAACATGTCATTAGAATGTATAAATATTTAAAAAAAAATGATGGTTAAACAGACTGCACGTTATTACCTTAAAATAAGTAAACGATATATATAAAATTGAGTTAAAAGACAATTTTATGAAGTGTACAATTATTTTAATTATAATTAAAGCAAAGCAACTGAATAATATTAAAGCTTCTGCTGTAATATTATAAAGCGCTTCTTCAATGAGACATGAGACAGAAGTGAGTAAGCGCATGAGGCCACCTTTCTCTGATTGGCTAATCTGAAACTTCCTGTGACACACCCTGTTTTTCTCTTGTTGGACGAGGTATAGATGTATCCAACGTTGTTATCGTCGTTTCAGTGATACCAGAATGATTGGTTTAGAGCTATTTATGAAATTATATACCGCATTTATTAAAAACCTTCTAAATTTGGGAGATCGCATAAGAAATTTCAGACTACAAGCACGATGTTGGTGGGGGGGGGGGGGTGCTTTCTCAGCTGGCGACAAAGCGGATATACAGTAGTGGCGCTTTGGCTGGCGATGTTCAGACTACCATAGTAATGGCGCCTGCTGTGTAATGGAAGAATGTACGGCCTACGAGATGGTAAAGAATGGAGATTAGTTCCACTTATCGCCGCCTTCAAATTGCCCCAAAGATGGCGGCCAAATAAGCGATCTACTCATTTCATATCGTTGATTCTACTACATTTATCCTAGTGTCTGGCTTTTGTTTCAAGGTCTTGAAAAAGACATGGCCATCCACAAACTTACATTAACAAAGTCCCAGATTGGGCAGCCTGAAGTAAAGAAGAAGAAATATACTCTCCTTCATAAACAAGTTGCTGAAGTCGTTCAAGGATATCGTCAAGAACAAGACAAACTGAAATACTTGCGCAGGATGGCCAATTTACAGTAATAAATGTAACGTGATGTGAACTTGCATTCCTGAGTGGAATTTTTTATGATTTTTTAAATGATTCTATAGTGTTAAGTAAACTGTAACTTTAGATCCTTGTGTTATTTATTGTTACAAATAAAGATTAACCCTTCCAAACCTACCCCAAGACTTCTAATGATACTTGCCCCAAGGTCATTTGCCCCATAGCGTTAACTGAAAAGTGGACACTTGCCCCACTTGGAAATTTTTATTATTCTTAATCAATATATAAATTTTATAAACTTTCGTGGAACGTTTTTGTATGGCGATGAATCGATGTAACGAAACAACGATGATTTTGTGTGCCGATGAATCGATGATTTGAAAAATCATGATTATGTCCCGTTGTGTCATTGTCCGTTTTTGTCACCGTCCCGTTCCGTCCTTTCCCGTTTTGTCTGTCCCATTCTGTCTTGTCCCGTTTTGTCATGAACGCTGCCGAGGTCGTAAACAGCGACAACGCTCAAGTAATTATATGTTTCTTAACCGATAATAAAATTAAAGCTTAACAATCAACTTTATACAACATTTTATTCACTATTAAGCGCATCAACACCGCAGAACAACAACTTGATACATCAACACTACCTATTCAACTTCACCCAAGCCACACACGCACGACTCATTTGACCAGCCCCTCCTATTCATTCCTCACATCAACCCCAAGATTACAACCAGAACAGATAAAACTATATAAATAAAACAAAACATCACAACAGGCACACTACAAGACAATCACACTAACGCATACAAGCTCACACATGTCCACAATCAAAATAATTAGCCTCTGCCGGGCGCAGCGCATTAAAGTGACATATAATGTCACAATCTCGAAAGCTTAAGTTTTTTTTCCTTCCTGTTCGTTTCTTCGCTTTCCCATCAACTCCCCGTTGTAGTACACTTCTGACAGCACACTGGGATCGGTTAAGATGAGCTGCAATTTTCCTTTGGGACATTCCACATCCATACTGCCCTAATCTCTGTCTCACCAAGCTCTGTTCCTCGTGGCATTGTTTTATACAGTATAAATCTGCAGCAGACACTTTCTTACAATAAGTGATGCAAATACAACCTTTTTGCAATTTGCATATGATAAAAATAGACGAGCAAACACATTTTTTAAGGGCGAATTTATAATTTTGTCCAAGTGAAATTATGAGTTTATTGTCGCTGTTCACAAAATTTTCAAAATATACGAATGACAATCAGCATAGTGGTAAATTTATGTTTGAAAAATGATGTGTAAAAAACTGATGTAGATCTTTTTGTTTTTAGTAAAGTTTGGTTCAAAATTCATGCGAGTTTATAATTCTGTCCAGCACTGTAGACAGCTTCAAATTCCTAGTGATTTACTAACTAGGAATTTCATAATAAAAATATGCATATCCCACTTGACAAGTACCAAACTGAAAATCATCCACTGAACTGCAATAATTTATTCCAGAAATTTGCAGAGCTCTTAATGCACTGGCACCAACTTTTATACTTTACCTATCAGGGCCGGACCGAGGGCAGTGCGAGCTGCCTGGATTTTCCACAATACAATCTACAGGAAGTTTCATAATGAGTATTAAAAGCTTTGGCATTTTGTTGGGGTGGTTAGATTGAACAATAGATCCTATTCCAATAAGATACAGAATTGCAACAGATTAAAGTTTTAGTAAGAGCAAATAGGTAAACACAACACTTTATGTACTGATAATTAACATTTAATTGAAAAGCATAAGAGAATTTACGATTTAGTATAATAAATGCTCAAAATATGTCCCATGAGCCTGGATACAAATAGATACCTACGAATCATAAATACGAACTATGGCATCGTTATTGTGAATTTGATTGGCTGTATCACTTATTTGTTGGAGTAACTGTTCACAAGTACTGATGTCAACACTGTAGACTGGATGTTTTACGTGACCATAAGGTAAAAATCTAAAGGATTTAAATCAGGGGACCTCCATGACCAATACATCTGTGGGATAATGCATACCTGCTCTATCAAATTCTATGTTGCTCTTGAATAGTCGTGGTTATTGGGGTTGCTTCCAGTCATGTTGGAACTCTGTAGTAATTGTTGCAACTTTATCTCGCCATGCATCAGTAATCAGTGCCGTTTTACGAGGTCTACTGGTTACTGGCTCTACTTTGAGATGATAGAAATTCCAAGTGGCTTCCTGTATTGAAACTCAGTGGTCTATTCTATGTATTGCTGGAAATCTTAAGGGTTGTGGTTTCTTTTGTGTACATTGAAGGAGGATTATTTAGATTACAGTATTACAGGCATCCGAAGTGTAGTAAAGCCAAGTAATTAATTATACCAACTATACCAGTTGGAGCAGTTCATTATGCAAAGTGAGTCTCCAATGTCCAACATACACAGTTAAAGCTAATGTGAAACCAATTTTCCAAAATATTGAGGGCAAAGCAAGCATGTTGACTGAGTACACTCAAAGGCCAAAATGATGGGATAGGTGCTCAGTAATGTGTATTACCCGTTCTGGCCCAAGCAAAAGCAATAACTGAACGTGGCATCAAGTCCACAAGAAAGTGGAAGATCTCTAGCAAGATGGTGAGCCATGTTACCTGGATCGCCACCCACAAATCCTAACGATTGGTAAGTGACAGACATGGCCGTTTCTACATTTTGCAGAGCTCCACGAGTGGTCTTAGACGTTTCTCATTTTACAAAATCGTCTACACAAGCTATCGTGCGATTCAACTTTTTGCAGGGCTCTGTGCCACCACAGTTTGCACACCTAAGAATACAGCCCTGGGAGAGATCTTCAAAGTTAAGGAACCTCTCCAACAAGTCCCATAAATGTTCAATGGGATTCATGTCTAGGGAGCGAGCTGGTCACACCATTCCTTGGAACTCTCCTAAATGCTCCTCAAACAGCTCTGCACAACTTGGGCTCAATGACATGCAGCATTATCTTGCTGGAAGCAAGACCCCATGTGTGTGTCAAAATCCAAGGGGTGTAAATGGTCACTAAGCAGCTCAATGTAGCGGGAGCCATTCAGCGATGGGTCTAGGATGATCAACGGACCCAAACTATGCCACACAAAATGCGACCATGGTACTGCATAAGGAGTGACAAATCAACTTCAAAATCATGGAAATAAGCATTTTTAGTTTTTCTTTCTTCTGTTTAAATACAATCCATAATTTATAAGTAATTGCTTGCATAAATAAGTGATATGGAGCACCCCACACCATTATGGAACCAATTGCCAAATCAAATGTCTCGTTGACAACTTGGGTCCATAATTTCCAAGGGGTCTGTGCCACACTAGGACCCTTCCATCAGCCTGATATAATGGGAACCATTATTCGTTGGACCACAAGAGTAGTCTGCAGTCTTCCAAGGTCCACATAACATATTCATGAGCCCAGGGAATGCTCTACATCTTGTGTTGTGGGGTTACCAGTGGTACTCTGGGGGGTCTTCTGCTACCATAAACTATGAATCTTAAAGCAAGCCTCACCAACCTGCTTGATATAGCTCTGGAAGCACCATCAAATGTGGCTGCGATTTCATGTGTTGTGGGCTGTCGGTTAGAATGGACAATTCTTGCCAGATACAGGAGATCACGGTCGGCCAATATGTTGTCCATGGTGGGCAGCAATTCTTTCCAGAAGGTATTCAAGGTACACATGGGATTGGTGAATGTTGAATTTTTGAACAATCTCGGAAACTGCATGCCCCATCCACTATCGTGCCATGTTCGAATCGGATAGTTCTCGCTGCCTTGCCATTCAAATATAGGCACAACCATTACAAGCTATTTTGAATCAGTCTATGTCTTAATGTGTAGGTGACAGTAGTGTTCAATTTGCATACAGCTATCCATGGTAATTGACCTTTGTATGTATTAGTAGAGGTTAGACACAAGTGCTTATATTTTGAACGTTGTTCAATAATTCTGAACCATCTGATTAATAACAGTATTTTGCATAAGCTATTTTCTATCAGGCAAAGTTGAAAAGTAACTTTGATATAGCAATAAACAACCAAGGCAAAGCATTTAGGTTACTTTTTGATTCTCTCCCATACGTAATAAAATTTCACTAACAATCATAATATGCAATTTCAATTTGATTAACTAATTGAAGAATCTATTCAAACTGCTTATAAATCCATACAATAGGGATGATATAAAATTGCAATGCTCTGCCTAAATTATAAAAAAAAAAAAAAAAAAAAAAAAAAAAAAGAAGGGCATCTCCACTCACTGGAATTGCTACAATAACAAGATTATGTAAAAAGGGTTTTATCAAACCAAGCTTTTATAATGCTTTATTTAGTGGCAACAATAAAGCTTAATTTTGCAACAATAAACAATAGATACATTTACCTCTCGCCATAACGAAATGTCCAATTGTTACAACAATCAATTCGTAGTAATGAGTTGGTACCATTAGAACACTAACCAATGAACCGATTTGAAAATTTTTTTTCTGTATCATAAATTGTCATCGATTCTGCATAAGTGTGTCAAATTGCAGCTCCCTAGCTTGTCGGAAAGTTGGTTTAATATTGATTACAAGATTTGACCTAAACAAACTAACACAGCAAAGTTATAAAAAGCTTTTAATAAAAATTAGCTAATGAACTAGTTCATCCAACAATTGTAACAGAGGATTTAAATTAGGATGATCCTTTCTTACATTAGACGGGATATACTATAGAAAATGGATATTTAAAGAAGTAAGTCAAATGGCACTGCTATTAAATGAAAAAACTAAAGGAAAAATTACGCATTATTTTCCTTCCATTTTTATTTTATCTTTCATGTAATATCTTTTACCTTGTTGTAGCATTAATTCCCTTTCTTATTTATTATTTTCTTTATAAAAACAATGCATAAGCATAGAAACATTTTTTATGCTGCTATGGTTTCAGCACATACAAAAAGCAACTCTCTTTTAGCATATATTGTAAAAACACTTCTTCACCACTTTTATATATCAGAGTCCTGATTATCCAAGATTATGGGCTGAGGAAGCTTAGGATAAAATAAAATTTGGTAAATTATTAAAAAAGCTCATAAACTTGGTTAAATTCTTAACTCAATGACATATATTAAATTAAACATCTACAAGGTGTTTGGGAAGTCAATACTTACTTTTAATTAAAAAATAAATAAATAAAATTAAAAAAAAAAAATCTCAAAAAAAAAATTCTCAAATTTAACCATTTATTGAAGTATTTATTTATAATTTACTATTAGGTTTGCCAAAGTCACATTTCAATTATGGACCTGTATTCTCTACACATTTATGTAATTGTTTGTGGGAACATTTTCCACTGATCTGGTTAATATTTCAATTGGCACATGCATCAAAACTTCACAATTTTTTTTTGTTCAAGAGCCTGAATATTCTGAGGTTTTGATAAACCTCTTCTTTGGCCCATCCCCAAAGAAAGAAATAATGGGATGAGATCCGCACTCCGTGTGGGCCATTCTGTTGATGTGACTGCCGAACTTCTTACCTAGCGGCAATCTTCACTCTGTCTTCAACACTTAAATACATCAGTCATTTTTCGTTTTCACTCAACTACCCTGTGAACATAGGAATGGTAAACCTTTCAGATTAGACTTGACTTTTTTTTTTTTTTTTTTTTAATTATACAATGAAACAATTTGCACACTGAAGACAATAAGTTGCTTCAGTTTTCTCACTCATAATCCTACAAGAATCTTAATGTAGATGAAACATGCCTAATTAAAAAATTCATATACTTAGATAGCAATTTATGAACTTAAGAAATTAAAATGGACCAACAGTCAGCAAATTTTGACAATTCACCTCAGATAAAGCAGAACCCCAGCTGACACGGATTTTACTGTAATTATGTAAGGAGAAAAAGTATTCAAATATACAAGTGAGGATCGAAAAGTAACACATTTTTATGGCAACGCTGTTAATAATAAACAAATATGAAACAATGCACAAGACAGCTCCAGGTTTTACCTATTTTTTGACATAACCACCAAGTCTCTAGACACATTTCTTAAATCGTAACACCAGATTCAATATACCTCGTTCATAAAACTCGATTTCCTGATTGCATGGCCACTTGCACACAGCTGATTTTACCTCTTCATCCGAACCAAATTGTTGACCTCCTAGGAATTTTTTCATTAGTCCAAAGAAATGATAACCAGATGGTGCAAAGGAATTTTTTCATTAGTCTGGACTGTAGGATGGAGGTTTGAGCACCTCCCGGCCATATTTCTCAATTTTTTTCACGAACAGAACCCATGACATAGGTTACCTGGAGATGTTATGATGGTACAGACCATATACAGACTATACCTTGCTGTTCTTCACAAGTTGACAATGTTGACAAATGTGCCATCTTTACTCAGTAGTTTTTTTGTTTTGTTTTATTTATTTATTTTATCTTAGCCAGCTTTGTTAGCCGGCTGGCATACATACTTGGTGATGACTTTATCGGATAGAAATTCAAGAACGCTAGGCTGAACCAATAATATGACGTCATCACTAAGTGTCTTTGCCATCCTACTGGCAAAGCAGCTAGGATAAAAACGCACCTCAGAACAACCTATTGCTGTCTGTAGCGAAAGATTCAAACTATCAATTTACCAACTGTGAACATCTGAACCAAAAGATCATTCCATAAAAAATTATTGTGCGTTACTTTTTGATCCTCACTCGTATTAACGTATCTGTGAATGGCATGTTTATTTTTGTTTTTTTTTAGGTAGTTTATAATTTTTTTTACTATATTTAAAAGTGAGAGGAAAAAATGAAAAAGTACTGGACATTCTATAAAAACTATCACTTTTAAAAATTTTATTTACATGTTTGGTCATTTATTAACTCCAAAAACATTTTAACTATTTAAAAATTTAATTTTAAAATTAAATCACATTTATTGCATTAACAATTTTTTAAACGAAAAACTATTATAACTGCTGACCATATTCTGCAGAAAAAAAAGAAAAAAAAAATCACAAGAAAATTTCTGCCCAACAAGAATATATTTGCTGTTTTAATAAGTGTGGTCTTCACATTATTATTTATGTTAAAGCCATTTTCTTATTACATATATACAGATATCTATTGTAATTTAGCCAAAATTGACAGAGGACTAAGAAAAGGTATATTTAAAAATTATACTTTCGACTCAACATTAAAATAAAGCTTTTCAAACATAAAATGTGCTTTCAGTTAATAAACACCAAAACATTATTTTTGTAAAGGACTGCTGTCATTTGGAAAATTTAAAGTACAGCAGATGCTTGTTACAAATATCTTAATTTTGTAAAAGCAACTCTGAATTGCAAGTAATGATGTAAAATTAATGTTACTTTTATCTACAGCAAAAAAAAGCAATTATAAAAAGTAAAATAAAACTGTTAAAAAAAAGTTTTGAAGTACAAGTGATAACTTCAAATGCTTTAGTAATGAAATTGAATTGGAATTGGTGAAATTAACTCATTTTCTTTAATATAACCCCCCCCCCCTCCTTGTTTCTCTCTGATGAATGAAGAAATATCGTCACAAGGGTGATAAAGTGCCACAGATGTGGGCATTTAAAACAATTTGATGTCAGTCATTATCATAATGAAATGTGTTTATGACAAAAATAAATTAATTTGGTCCTCCTTAATTCTTTGATCTTGCACAGAATGTTTTTGATTACTTCAGTTTTAACTCTTGTAAAGACACGTTTCTACGATAACAGAATGGCAACATAAAAACTGGATTGAAAAGTTTTGTAGTACTTCTGAAAAAATAATTTAGTTGCTTAAGTAAAGTGGGGTGGCATTAGTTTTAAATTCTAGAATATTAAAAAGGAGAAAAAAAATAAAAATAAATAAATTAAAAAAAAAAACTAAAAAAATTGATAATATTGTTTTGAGGCTTGATAATGAGAATGAGACTGAAGTAAGATGAAAAGAAATTGTTTTTCTATGACTTTTGCCTAGTCTGATGTTAATTTCAATACTTAAAATTTTAATGTTGTAAGGCTTAAATAATAACTAAACTGAAATAAATTACTTTTTTATTAAAAAATAAAAAAAACAAATAATTCTACGAGCATCCTTTTATTGGCCAACATTGAAAAACAATATCTGCTTCATTTTAAAAGTTCTCTTTATCTATTATCCACAGCATGGGCACAGATGTGTTCTGTCTCGAATTTAACTCCTACATTTGTTCATGTGTAATTCTGGGAAAGGGATGTCTATGGGATTGGAGTGTCTACTTAAAATTTTTACTGTACATTTTAACATCGATTGTCTCATTGTCCTAACCAATTATTAACCCACAGCCGAATCGAGACTGGTTCTTTGCGTGGTTTAACATTCCACTGAGAGCAAATGTAAATGGAAGTGGCTGCAGTTTCTTTTCTAAAACAGCTCCTACAGTCCAATTACTGTCAACCATACCTGAAATTAAAAAAAAAAATAAAAAAAAAATTACTGTTTTAATTGTATTCAAAATTGTTATTAATTAAAATACCTTATTTATAAATTATGAAAATAAACTAGATAAGCTATAAAATTTCCCAAACCATTCTTAGCAATTAGTAGAGGGGAGGGAATAACTTTATATTAAAATTATAAATGCAAAAATAAAAACACCTTCCTAACTATAAAAATGAATCAATTGAAAATGTGTGATACTGCTCACCAGAACGATGATCCGCCGACAAATTTTTCCTGATTTTTTTGAATTTGACTTCAGATTTAGATAGAGCATCAAAATGTAAGTAAAAATTATAATAGGCACAAATGTCCTATCCCTTTGAAAAGAACATATGGCCTATTATAACTTATTTTTTGATGCTCTATCCGAATCTGAAATCAAAATCAAAAACTTAAAAAAAAAAAAAAGGAAAAAATTGGCAACAGAATGACAGACTTTGTGAATTCAGTAACCATGTTTTTAACATCATTGAAAGTAATGTTAGAGGATCAAAATGAATCACCAATATTTGGTGATAAAAGTGTTGGACCAATAATTCAAAATTTTTTTGAAGAGATGAGAGATTCTCATTTTCTTAATAACTTGAGAGTTGCCATACTCCATTGCTGTATCCGAAATGAAGACTGCTAAAGGACCAATGACAACCCGCATTTTTTTGTATTTCAAACCCTTATTTTGCTGCAATGATTTGACCTGCTTCAGGCTTGAGACGAGTGAAAAAAGCTACAGCACAATAAAATCACCAGGGAACAAACCTCCTCTTCAATTGCTTCAACCATAGTGAAGGGCACTGTGTACAAAATAAAATGAGCATAAGCCAACATCAATAACAGAGCTATCAATTGTTATTCTCATCTCTGTCCACCATAACATTAATGCTAATACCCCGTCTGAACTACGAAGAACAAATGAACTTCCAACCTTGATTATAATTTGGGAGGAAAACATTGATGACATTATGTATGGAAACAAAAGAAAAATATTGCATTTAGTATAAATGTAATTTAAAAAAACAAAAACAAACAAACTTAAATAAATAAAGTATACATTTACTGAAGTATACATTTATTTATTTTTTTATTATTAAACAATTATTCACAAGGAGTATATCATTAATAAACAAGCATTAAATTCTCCTAATAATCAAAAATTTATTATTTAGTTAAAATTTCAATTAAAAGCTAGCAGGTGGCAGTGCTAATTATTCTTAGAAGTTCACCAGGAAATCACTTATCACGGATTAGTAATCATCCGTGTCACTAATCACTAATCTGTATTATCACCTGAAAAGCCCGTTTTCCATTTAGCGACTTTTAGGTGTCTCATAATGTGCAGCAACTTTTGTGCATTCTGTCCTGATGAACTTCAGATGAAATTACCATATAATATAAGTTAATTATACAGTATACACAATGTCCTTATACAATACACAGGGTTCGTACGCATTTATGAAGAAAAAATTCAAGGACTATTCAAGGACTCATTAAATGAAATGTATACATAATTTTTTTCCCAAGAAAGGGGAGGGGAAGGGGATTCTTCCACAAACGAGTATGGGAAAGATGTGATGACTTATTTCTTGGTATTTCTGTCTGTTGAGATAAAAGGTAGTCCATGAAAAACCACATGGAAGAATTACCACTTTTCTTTCTTAAAGAATTCAGGGACTTTTCAATTCCGTTTTCAGTTTTCAAGCACTACTAAATGGGACTACTCTATTCCGTTTTCAAGTACTTTTAAGGATTTTTCAAGGATTTCAAGGACTCGTACGAACCATGAATACATTAATTCACTTTCTATTAGTTTCTCGTTGCGAAAAGTTAATACATTCAAACTTCGATAAATGGATAGCCTGGGACAGGAAGAAAATATCCACTTATCTGGAGTAGGGATTGTCATTTAAAAAAAAAACAACAAAAAAAAAACTCTCAACACTAATTGATTTAAACAGTGTCTAATGTTTAATTTAACAAAATAAAATTATCAGTTATCACAAAACAAAAGAATATTCTGCTTCAGCAGTCGCATTTGTTGATTGATTTTTTCAACCACTGAGCCCACAATCAGAATAAACCAAGCTAATATTTCAATCAATATTAGCTTCATCAATGTTCTTCAATTTGCCTAATAGAGTAAACCAAGCTAGCTAAATGCATTTCTTTAGAGAAAATTTATGTGTTGCTGTGAAAGCTGGCTGTCTTCACAGAAGGATGCTGTCTACTAAATTCCAAATGAAAATCAACAATCGAACAGTGTAGTGTATCGGTATCGGAGTGGGACTTGAAGCATAGCTTCCATAATCTCACCCTTCATTAAGTATATTCCGAAGGAAATACACTGAACTAGAAAAGATGCCTGATGTGCCCACAAAGGTCATATGCAGTATGAAAGAAGAAAGTTACCTTCTCTTGGGGGAGGGAAATTTGATTGGCGATTGTCTGAGCTAGGAGTATGTCACTTAATAAAGCTTTACACATGAAAAAACCTAAGAAACCCAGTATTTGAATTTCTCATTGCCAAAAGCTAATATGAAAATAATTTCTCAAAAAGATGGCAACTTCAAAAATGCCTCCAACTGACGAAGTTACTAACTGAAGAAGACTGGAAGGACCTCTTTGAAAACACTAATGTTAATGAATCAGATTTTGAAGGTTTTTAAATTGTAAAGATCCAGATTATGCATATTTAAAAATGTAAAAAAAAATTTTAGTGTATTTTTTTGCATGTTTTATTTCTCGAGACAAGTCAAAAATGGGGATTGCATTATTCAAGAGGATAGCATTTTTACCGGGTTTTTTGGGCCAAAGAAGTGGAATCGCATTATACAAGAGAATTTATGGTATCTAACCATGCCAAATCTTGAAAAATCACGTAAGAGACAGCTGACAGACATCTGAAAATCATTAATTGGAAAACAAGTGCACTTTGGGCGCCCCCAGCGAGAAGGCAGCCACTAAAAAGTCGCAGATGCCTAACAAATGCTAAAAGAGTCGCTAAATGGAAAACAGGTTAAAAAAGTCAGGCTTGAGAGGGGGATAGTGTGAACACCCTAGCCTAAAATTTTAAGCTAATCTAGCTACACTTGAGCTAAGCTAGTTTAACAAATAATCTAGCTTTGTAGTGCAGATGGAGTATTAGACTATTAACATTTGGACTATCAGAAGAAAGCATGAAGAGCTTACATGATAGTTACAGATGCCACTTCCGAATATTACAGTTAAAATGTTTTCTTTCAGTATTTCTTTTGTGACAGCTTCTAAGGCTCTTGTTTCAATGTAAGCTTTTGTGGTTTTTATATTTAAGTAAAATGCAATTGTATAAACATTATTTTTCACTTCCTTTAATATCATATTATTGAAGAGGGAGTTTTAGATATCATTCCACCCTCAATAACCTTCAGAAAAACCTATAAGAACATTGAAAAGTAGTGCAACATCAGTACAGCTGTATGTCGAGAACTATGAACAGAGTTTTCAATATTCACACCACTTCTAACATATCTCAGAATCTTCATGACCATGAAACAACAAATGCCCATCCACTTGTGATATAGAAGAACAAGTTTCAAAATGCAGCTGAGCAATAAAGTAACACTTAACAGAAGACTTATGCTATACCCTGTTTTCACTTTGTGGAAATCCGCAGCTCGACAAAATGATTGATGCACAAAATTTGCAAATTAAGAGATGATCAGAAGTCTTTGTAAAAACATCAAAGAAAGAGTACAAAAGAAATTATCTATAGGCGGTTTCACGCTTCGAAAAAAACGGTTTAAAAACCGTTTATTTCAGAAAAAAAAAAAAAAGGTTTTTGTTTAAACGATCGGGAAAAAACGAAAACGACACCAACGTCGTCGTTTATTTCGTTATTTTGCAACATCTCGTTTTTTTGAGAGAAAAAAAACATGGCTGACCACGCTTCGTCGGATCAGAGCTTGGGATTTGGATGAAGAGCTCGCAATTGCGAATTATATTGTTGGATTTCCATATTTAGGCAAATATCAGGTAAAGTAAATCATGTCGTTAAAAAAATCAAATTGTTAAAACATGTTTTGTAGTTGTAATCACACAAGTACACTATACTCAAGGATGCTGCCATGGTTATAACAACCAGCTCCCTCTGCAAAGAAATTTCCGAAAAGAAATAAACCGTTTAAAATTGTAAAGCTTAAACCATTTGTTCACGGTTTTACGCACTTAAACGGTTTATTTTTAATCCATTTCAAAGCGTGAAACCGGCTTATGTCTTAAAGCCAAAATTTGTTTAACTTTTAACTTCAGTCCCACAGAGAAGAGACAAAAACAAGATACAAGCAAACATGTCTTATTTCATGCATAGTGGAGTTACAATCACAATGAGCACATTGTTAGAGCTCTGAGTGCTCCCATTATGGCCAACAGAAATGAGGCAAGGACATGTTATACTGTCAACCCTCCCACAATGAAGTTTACATATAATGCAGAACATAAATTGCAGCAATTCTCCTATAATAATACTCTTATAACATGATTTCTGTATTTCTGAGTACAACTTAATTAGATTATTATAAGCAGTCTCCCTATAACATGAATTTTTCTATTACATTTCTAAGGTCGAAATAGTGAAGAGTTTTTCATGCCTGTGCATTGCAATTTTTCAGTTCAAAGAATTCCCCTGTAAATTCAGAAAACTTGCAGCATTACTGGGTTTATCGATTCTAACACAACAGACTGCACAAGCAGCTCGAGGATATCATGGACAGTCACGTGCTCACGTAACTTTGTCTATCCAATTGTGTTGCAAAACTGCTTTACCACAGCTTCCATTAACACTGTATGAATTAATTTAATTGTACAAAGGGCAATCAATGAAAAAGGTTCTGAGACACGTCAAGAGATGGAGCCACAATCCAGAAAGCTGATTTTTTGTTAGATTAAAATATTAGATAACAGTAATTTTGACTGTGAACGAATGGATGATATCACTTCATCCTCATATGTGCAATCACAGCTGAAAATGGCGAGACAACTTGAAAAGTGGTCTTGGATTGAAGTAAGAAGTCTCATTCGATTTTTGTGGGCAAAAAACATTCCTCCAACCAGTGGAAATTCACAACCAGCTTATTCAAGTCTATTATGACAATGTGATAAGCAGGCAAAGTGTGGCTAAGTAGTGTTGGTTGTTCAGTTCTAGTAAAGATGATGTATCAGATCACCACAGAGTAAACAGTGGGCATCCAAAGTCATCAGTAACCGATTTAGCTCATCGCATGTTGAAGCAATGATTCAAGATGGCTGAAGGGTAACTTTCTGAGCTATTGCATCTGAGTTGGAATTGAGTTATGGGCTTGAACAACATCTTCTGACTGATGTTTTGGAAAACAAAAAAATTTGTGCCAGGCGGGTGCCACAAGCTTTTTCTGTTGATCACAAAGCTATAAGAATGATGGCCAGTTTGGAGTTTCTTGAGTATTATTGTGCAGCTGGCTAGGACTTCACTGATCAAATCCTCACCGGAGATGAGACTTGGCTCCATCAGTTTGTTCCCAGCAGCAAAAAAAAAAAAAGCCAGTATGGAGTGGAAAAGCTACTCATCTCTGCACCAGAAAAAAAGTTTAAAGTGACACCATCTGCTGGCAAAGTCAGGGCCACAATTTCCTGGGATTTCTGGTGGACTTCTTGGAGATGAACATACAATCAATGCTGATCGTTATTTTACCATTTTGAAAAGACTGCATGAAACCATCTGTCACAAACATCCAGGCATGTCAACCAATGGGGTCATTCTCTTGCATGATAATGCCAGGCTACAAACTGCTCACACCACATAGCAATTGCTCCAAACGTTCAAAGGGAAAGTGTGGAATCATCCATCTTACAGTCCAGATTTGGCTCCAAGTGAATTTTACCAGTTTCTTTTCCTGAAACAGCATATGGCTGAAAAATTTATTTTTTTTTTCTGACAAAGAAGTGACAACAGCTGCAAAAGCAGAGACTTGATTTTTATTTCACTGGATTAAACAAACTGGTCCAGCAGTGGGACAAATGTCTGAATCGACTTACAAGGGGACCGCATCATAAATTTGGTTGAAATTTTAGGAGGTCAATCTACAACATTAATATATCTTGTGTGTGAAAGGATTTGAATCAATGGCTTTTCATTATGGACAAAAAACTTAAAATATTTTACGTTTACTATTGTAGTGACAGATAAGCCAAGTGGGAAGAAAGGTATTCAACTTAACAGCAATGGCACAGCGGCTAACTTTTTTTTCCCCTTTTATTTTTCTTTTTTGTTTTTCGCCATTATTATTTATTTGTACTTTGCATAGTAACATTCACATACATAAGCAATGTCACAGGTCAAAAAAAAATAAATGCAAAATGTGTTATACAATATTTTCACGAACGGTCATTGCAAAATGAAAAGAAATGACAGGAATCGAACCCGGGCCAGGAAATCACACATTAGCCAATGCACCACTGCTATTAAGTTAAATATCTAGCACCACAATAGGAAACTTAAAATATTTTATGTTTTTTCTCTGAAACAAAAGGCCATTGATTCAAATCCTTTTACACAGAAGGTATATTAATGTTGTAAATTGACCTCCTAAAATTTCAAACAAATCCTTGATGACATGCCCATGCGGTCCTCTTGATAGTGATTTTGTGGAAAAATAGTCTTTGTAAGTCTTTTCAACATATAGTAGTCACCGTTTCTTAATAATGAATGGTTGTTTTTATGCACCAAGAAACTGTTTTTACTGATCAACCTTTGTACTACTTCTAAGTTTCTCATAACACCCTTTCCGTATAACAGTGTATGAATGAATCGCATTACAATGGGGTTAACGGTAATGATCTACATCAAAGCTACAGGAATGCTTAAATCTACTGAAAGACCATAACTGTAAACAGGAAGAATGCCAAAGCAAAAAAAAAAAGGGGGGGGCAAAAAATAAGAATGCTTGATGAACCTTATAATACATTTACTTCCAGAAGCGTCAGTCCTCCAGCATAAAGAAAAGTGCTTAGGTAGAGTAATGACTCTGTTATTTGCAGTAAAATGCATCAAACACAATGCAATTTTAATTCATTTATGTCTAGAGGTCTGGTCTGGTAAATGACAGCCATATCACCTATTTTAATCTCAGTAAATATTTAATATCATTTTCAAATATGCAATAAAACTCTGAAATTGCCACAAAATTTTAATTAAGATAATGTATATTTTTATCCATGTTAGCTTCTAACTGATCTTTTTAAAGATGTCGAGACAAAGAGTTTGAATTTTATTTCTAACGAGCATATTTTGCATGGTAAAGAGTAAAAGAAAATACAATTTGAAATGCTTTTGAGAAAGAAGGGATTATCCCTCTTGTGCATGAGTCAATCATGGGAATCTAAGAAACTGTAATTAGGTCTAACAGAGAACTGCGTTCTGAAATTATGGAATTATTTCCCCAGATATAGATGAAAGATTTCAAATAAATTTATTTCTGGTATAATGAAGCTCCTAAATGTAATGAATAAATTTTTTTTATTTTGTCATATGATGACCATTTATTTTTAATAAATACGCTGGCTGCATATATTGCATATTATGAACGGGATAAAAATCAAGTAATCATTTTAAAGCGTATTACATTCCAGAAATTACCGGTATATTATATACAGTCAAAAGAAAGAATAAGGTTGTTGTTTTTTTTCATTAAACAATAGAAAATTAATATTACCTTTAAACACTAAGTTTGCCTTAGGCAAATCAATCTGGTAACCAATTGATGCAACACTCTCTTGTAATCGGAAATTCGTTTCCACTTCGACTCCTAGCTGCAACTGGTCACTAGCTTTGTGATAATAGCATGCATGAACTCCAGCAGCACCCAACGTCCCACTTACACTATAATTATCCGCTGTGAAATAAAAGTAAAGTAATATTTAATTATGGAATACCAAAGAAAATAAACACTAACAAAGCAAAGTGTTCACAAAAAGTCTATAAATATTTCGGCCACCTTGTGGCAAACACTCAACAAAATACAATTGCTAAGATAATCTACAATCAAGCAGTGGAGTATACATTTATTTGGGTGAAACAGAAGCAGTGCTCTCATTCTCAACCCACTCATACTCAACAAACATCACAAGAAATACACTGAACTAGATGAAAGGAAAAATAGTCAAACACTACCCAAAACAAAAACCCAAAAAGAGAAAATGACAAAATAAAGAGATTGTGCAAAAAATAGCCAATCATAAAATACGATGAGAAAGCCAATAATAAAACATGATGACATTATTTACAGAAAGACTTAGAAGACTAAAGTACAAACTAGGCTGATTAGGGATCATCACTAAGGAAGCCAATAAGAAGGAGAGATGACAACAGAAAAACAAAGGCAAAAATCAAGAAAAATAAATAAATAAATTACAATGAATTTGCTATTTGCTATTATATTTTTTTCATTGCAATTAATTTTTTTTTTAAAATTATTTCTTGGCTTTCCCTTTCTTTTTGTAAATGTGTAATCAGTTCATACTGGCTTTCTCAGTGATGATTCTGATAGGTCAATTTTAATGCTTCGGTCTTAATGTTTCTGTAAATAAAGTCATCATGTTTTATTACAGGCTTTCTCATTGGATTTTTTGATTGGCTATTTTTTTCACATAAAAATATGCTCTGCATGTTCCTGGTGATTGTATTTTACTGAATGATAGCCAAAATGTGCATATGCTTCATTAAAATTTTCTTTTATTAACATTAATTACGGTTAACTTTTTATGGCATATTTCTTTTACGAGAGAAAATCAGAAAGTGAGGTTCCCTTTTTAATTACTAAAAATTACTGCATGTAGTGAATAATTCAGTATTTGAAATCAGCTATCCAGAACGAGATAGTCTATAACAAACTGGAGTAGTTATACAGTCCGAGTAGACCATAAGGGCAGCACCAATACAAATTAAAAATTTTCAACCTCTTTTCAAATATTTATAATTTGAAAAATCCTTTGCAAAATTCTGAAGAAACCCTTAGCTAGCTGATGGCTACACGCCATATAAATTGATAAACAAAACTCATGAATGAGACAAAATGCATTAAATTCAAGCATCCATTCACACACTAGAATTGAATCTCAGTTTTATGCCATCCTTCATTATCTATGAGTCACATTTACACTCCAGAAGACATTTTTTAAAGATAATTATCAAGATAAGTATTTTTGGATCAAATGGGCCTATCCCGAAGCCGACACGATCTATACAAAGCCATGGCGCTACGTCACTTCTATTGTTGAAACGTCACGAAAACCGATGGGATATTTTGAAATGTGAATTTTGTATTTTAGATAAATAAGTAAATACAGTGTAATAAAATTAATTACTGCCAGGCATAGGTCATTTACTTTTTTAATAAATCATTTTATTTTAAAGCTTAAATATCTTTATTTTGTTTTTAAATTTCTTTTTGCATGATGTCACAAAAACAGTGCCACGGCTTGTTTAGATCACGTCGCCTTCGCCTATCCTGGCAACATTTCTTATAGTATACAGATGAAGACATGGTTAATGTGGCCATCCTTGAAAATGAATCATTGATACAACACTATCATGCTGAATGTTTCAATGCAATAAAACTAAGATTACACCAATAGCAAGACAACTTAATCATTATAATATTTTGGGATTCTCAAGGAGCGCTATTATTTCATTTCAAGAAGCAAAGTAAGCATATAAATGCTGCATCATACTTCTACGGCAAAATTTTACAGATGCTTTGAAATGTAATTTAAAAAAATTTAAGACTACTGCTCCATAGACGATTTCATGCTAACACGATAATGAGATGCACGCATGTGCAATAGAACTTCCGGAGGGCAAGAAAATTAAAAATGGCTGCACAAAACGGCGAAATGCAGCTGCTAAGGCAGAAAACAACTTTTTTTCATTTTTTAGATTTCCCACAAATAAATACCAGTTCAATCTGTGGGTAAAAAAGAATTATACTGCTCTAAAATATTTTTATTCTTTAAACGTATTATTAATTATGTTATTGCACTAATCTAGTAAATATAAAACAAAAAATTCATTTTCTCATCTTGAAAAATTTGTAATCGTGCACATTATCTGCTCTGCTTAATGGCTCTATCAAATGCCTCGAATGTGGATGCAATGTTATTATGGAAATGTTTATAAATGTCTATAAATCTCAGGTTAGGTATATAATTTTCTTATATCCAATGGCAGAAAGGCACACAATGGAGTGCTATGCCATAAGATGACGTCTTTTCACGACTCCATTGTCAGAGTGGGACAAGGTACAGATGTTGAAAATGAAAAGCCTAGGTATTTCTCTACAGGGGAAAAAAAGGGCTCTGAAACGATATGAATTAAATACAGAGACAATAAAGAAACAATGGAGCAGAATTTTAGAATCTAAATCACTCAAAATAAATGCTGGCTCGTAAGTATTCACAAACGCACAACATAAAAATGACATGCAACTGTATTTTTGTGGTGTGCCCAAATGAAAAGAAGACTTTCACTGTAGCGCCGATGTATCTAAACAAAATTGGTAATTATGCTTGTCGATAGATGTAGCATCATCCCGACTCCCCCACGCCCAAAAATAGCTCACTCTGTCATGAAGACTGGCAAAAGTGATGCTCAATTTTTTTTTCCACAAAGAAGGATCCATACACCTTGACTGGCTAGAACAGGGTGATACAATTAACGCTGAATGGTACTGCAACACGTTGAAGCCGAAATGGGCCATCGAAAACATGTGAGCGAAGCACACAGAGATACTCTCGAAATGAATAGTGCTGCTCCAGGCAACGCCAAGCCACTTGTGGCCAAGAAGACCCTTCACCTGCTGGAAACATTTCAATGGGAAATCCTCAAACATCCTCCATACAGCCCTGGCGTCTTCCCATGCGATTCTCATATTTTCGGCCCTTTAAAAAATCACTGACAGGTCATCAGTATACCTGTAACAAGGAGGTGCAGAACACCATGGAAAAAGAATCCGTATGCAACCCAGAAGTTTCAACACTGAAGCCATTATTCGCTTCTTATGCTCTGAGATCAGTTGCATCATTATCAAAGGCAATTATGTGTAGGCATTATGGTACACATTAACTGTAGGTCAAATATTCGTTAAATATAACTGTAGTCTCCTTTTCATTTGGGCAACCTTATACAGGGTGATTTACATCGAATGTAAAATACTTAAAGGGGGTATT